>JAWNLW010000264.1:0-67689 GCA_035042075.1 Drosophila macrospina
GCTCACAAGGATCTGTCACAAAACAGTAAAGGGGATGAATGATATGTTAAGACTGACAAAATGAGGCAGAGCAGAAGTAACTGACAACTGCAAGTGAGATTAATTATTGTTGGCTTTTGGCATAAAGATCACAATGAAAAAGCAAAAAGAGTGGAAGAAATACACGCTCTGACGTAAAAAACTCATCTCATAAGCCACCCTCTCTGGCATCTTCCCCTTCGGCATGTGGCCCTCAAAGGGTTTCAAAGTTATTTGTTTCTCCACTGAAAATACATCAAAATAAATGTAATCCATGTGATGGATGCGGATGTACGGATATGCGAATATATGTAAGTATATACAATATAGCCCATATTTGTCAATACACATGTACTTACATATTTTTCCGCATATTCAGAATATCTCGCATCCATCACATGGATTACATTTATTTTGATGTATTTTCAGTGGAGAAAACGGGGCCAACTTTTGAAAACTTTGAGGCTCACATGTCGAAGGGGAAGATGCCAGAGAGGCGGTTTATGAGGTTTGTTTTTTGCCGTACTGTCAATTTTTTGTTTTGTTATATCTCTTCTAGTTTTTCAGCAGATATTTTTAGCAAAGCAAACAAATATTGTTCAATGTAATTAAATGACCACACTTTCGTCGTCGACAATAGGTCTTGAAGAGACGTCGACCATCTTCTTGAACATTGGTGGATCTTGCAGCTTTGCCGTCTCCTCCTCCATATTGATGTTGTCTACTTTTGATATTTAAATTATGATATGACTGTAGGTATCTATCATTGTTCCTTAATTTCTTCTTCTCATGATGAAAGGAACTTTTTGCAGATTAGACGGCTAGCCATTATTGTTTGGAGCAAACAACTTGATTTTGTTTTAAATGTTGTTATGCATTAGTGATTCTCTGATAATGAGAGCATATAGTGTTGAGAGGAAAGAACATCATTTAAAATGCTCATGAAAAGAAGAAAGAACTATAAACATATCAGAAAATGCACAATAACTAATAATATTTGTAGATGGAAGAGAGAAGGTAAATACAATGTGATTACAGAACTCATAGTATGTTGATGAATACCAGTCAATATATCCATTTTCAGAGCCTTTGAAGTCCAATTAACTTCACTTAGTTTTCCTGATATCCTGTTCAGGCATGTCATTCCCAGTTTCAGCATGCCGAAAGTTGATGGGTCTCACCAACATGTTTCCCGCCAATTTCACACCATTTCAGCTTGCAGAATTACCATTCTTCCAATTTACCATTACCGTTTCACGTTGTAGCACGCGTTCGCCATTTTAAAGTTTTTGCACCAATAAATTGTAGATCTCGCATTTTGGCAAATCTACAGTACAGTACGCTAATTTTGCCAACACGAATCTACAGTACCAACATTGACTCGAACCGACATTCCACCACCACCATAAATTGATCTACAGTACCACCATACGTGGAGCATACAGTTAATTACAGTAAATAAATGTACAGTATTGAACCCATTAACTAATAAATTGCAATATTTATGCTCTGGGTTGTTGCAGCGTGCGGATTTCCGTTTCCGTATGTTCGGTCGCATGGATATATTGAATTTCCTGTCGCAACTGAAGCAACTGTACTATTTAGGTGCATATCGTATATGGGTAATGACTCGTAGAACACCCATGAATAGTTCATTGGGTTGTACCTTCTGTCCCTTGGTAAAGCCTTGTCTGTATTGCAGTTATGGCATCTGAAGTCTCAGATCTGCAACAATTAAGTAAGGGTATTAGCCTAGGTTTCTGTAGCTTTGGTGTGTATCTTCAATCTGTTCAGGCTCAGTTCGTATGTGGTAACGTGCCACCTTAACTTCAATTTCTGTTTTCCAAGAGATTTCTGAGTACTTCTGCTTATTTCTGCTCACGTAGAGACGTCTACCCTCTTTGGGGTCTAATGATATACTATATACATTTGAGCATTGCCTTATCTTTTCAAATATAAATTATCTATAAAATATACAACTTTCCAAACATTATCATTGATGTTGTATGTAGTATCATTGAATTTTTTGTGATAGGGTAGAATCATCAAATGTAATAAAATAGAATGGAATCATTATTGTATTAGAATCATTATCATTATCTAATGGATTGGTGATCATCGAATAATCATCATCAACATTCAATCTTTTAGTCAATGAAGCTAATGGAGTCAATGTCATAAAATATTCGTTCAATTGTGATGATTAACAGATGAATTAAAGAAACATATTGAATTTATTGTATCTTCTAGTTTTGTATGATTTGTTGTCATCATTGAATTTTAGTAAATGTACTGGTTTAATTTTCAGGTCATATTTCGCCAGTTCTCATCAATGTTCAAATTTCAGCAGCTCGATTTTTTAACAAAATTGCCGGCAAAATGTCGACAGTTATCAGCATGGACCACCATCCATTGGGACAAGATGAGAAGAGCCAAAATAATTTTATCACCACGAAGCAGAGACGTCTTCAATTTTCAGCAGCGGCCAGATTGACGTCAATTTTCAGTGATTTGCACTGATTTGAATTGCCGAATCGTGGAACATTCCCGCCAACACCAGCAGATTTGCATCATTTTAGTTTGCCAGCATATGTTGAACCAACTTGCCGAAAGTCACCAATTTCCCCCCCCCCCCCCCGACACAGCAGAGCATACGGTTTGCATCAGCCAACATTGTAGATCAATAATTTATCAGCTTTGAAGCACAGATTTGGTTTGTACTGTTGAGCAGAGCAATTTTCCAATTTGCCGGTTTGCATTGTTGCACCAATTTACTCCATTTTCCATTCAATCATTTCAATATTTGCCGATTTTCAATATTTTTTGAATGTTTTCTCATTTTTGAGTGCTCTTGTAGTTGCATCAATGTATCATCAGTGCTGCTGAGCAAAGACACTAAAGCAAACAAACATAGTAGTGGGAAATATTATAGAGAGAGAAGAAATTGGAGAGAGAAGACAGCATGAAAACTTACACCAGATCTGTCATTGCATACACAACTGTGTCTTCTTCTCCTTCAGTTTGCTACCTATTTGTTTACACATATCATGTGTAGTCAAACATTTAATGTTAATGTACTTTTTGGCACATTGCCAACAAGATGAACTGAAATGTCCATAGAAGGGATTGAATAATCATAGATTATGTCTGAGAAAATGTCTGAAGACTCTCAGACAATAGACTAAGATGGATTTAGCTACATCAAAGCATAATAAAACAAGAATAAGACAAGAAAACAACAAAGAAAAAGACAGAATTTTGACTAAATGATAAAATTCCATAAAGGTTAAGGTAAATAATAAACTACAAAGAGATATGTTATAAATATAAATATAAATATAAATATAAATATAAATATAAATATAAATATAAATATAAATATAAATATAAATATAAATATAAATATAAATATAAATATAAATATAAATATAAATATAAATATAAATATAAATATAAATATAAATATAAAAAATATAAATATAAATATAAATATAAATATAAATATAAATATAAATATAAATATAAATATAAATATAAATATAAATATAAATATAAATATAAATATAAATATAAATAATAAATATAAATATAAATATAAATATAAATATAAATATAAATATAAATATAAATATAAATATAAATATAAATATAAATATAAATATAAATATAAATATAAATATAAATATAAATATAAATATAAATATAAATATAAATATAATATATAAATATAAATATAAATATAAATATAAATATAAATATAAATATAAATATAAATATAAATATAAATATAAATATAAATATAAATATAAATATAAATATAAATATAAATATAAATATAAATATAAATATAAATATAAATATAAATATAAATATAAATATAAATATAAATATAAATATAAATATAAATATAAATATAAATATAAATATAAATATAAATATAAATATAAATATAAATATAAATATAAATATAAATATAAATATAAATATAAATATAAATATAAATATAAATATAAATATAAATATAAATATAAATATAAATATAAATATAAATATAAATATAAATATAAATATAAATATAAATATAAATATAAATATAAATATAAATATAAATATAAATATAAATATAAATATAAATATAAATATAAATATAAATATAAATATAAATATAAATATAAATATAAATATAAATATAAATATAAATATAAATATAAATATAAATATAAATATAAATATAAATATAAATATAAATATAAATATAAATATAAATATAAATATAAATATAAATATAAATATAAATATAAATATAAATATAAATATAAATATAAATATAAATATAAATATAAATATAAATATAAATATAAATATAAATATAAATATAAATATAAATATAAATATAAATATAAATATAAATATAAATATAAATATAAATATAAATATAAATATAAATATAAATATAAATATAAATATAAATATAAATATAAATATAAATATAAATATAAATATAAATATAAATATAAATATAAATATAAATATAAATATAAATATAAATATAAATATAAATATAAATATAAATATAAATATAAATATAAATATAAATATAAATATAAATATAAATATAAATATAAATATAAATATAAATATAAATATAAATATAAATATAAATATAAATATAAATATAAATATAAATATAAATATAAATATAAATATAAATATAAATATAAATATAAATATAAATATAAATATAAATATAAATATAAATATAAATATAAATATAAATATAAATATAAATATAAATATAAATATAAATATAAATATAAATATAAATATAAATATAAATATAAATATAAATATAAATATAAATATAAATATAAATATAAATATAAATATAAATATAAATATAAATATAAATATAAATATAAATATAAATATAAATATAAATATAAATATAAATATAAATATAAATATAAATATAAATATAAATATAAATATAAATATAAATATAAATATAAATATAAATATAAATATAAATATAAATATAAATATAAATATAAATATAAATATAAATATAAATATAAATATAAATATAAATATAAATATAAATATAAATATAAATATAAATATAAATATAAATATAAATATAAATATAAATATAAATATAAATATAAATATAAATATAAATATAAATATAAATATAAATATAAATATAAATATAAATATAAATATAAATATAAATATAAATATAAATATAAATATAAATATAAATATAAATATAAATATAAATATAAATATAAATATAAATATAAATATAAATATAAATATAAATATAAATATAAATATAAATATAAATATAAATATAAATATAAATATAAATATAAATATAAATATAAATATAAATATAAATATAAATATAAATATAAATATAAATATAAATATAAATATAAATATAAATATAAATATAAATATAAATATAAATATAAATATAAATATAAATATAAATATAAATATAAATATAAATATAAATATAAATATAAATATAAATATAAATATAAATATAAATATAAATATAAATATAAATATAAATATAAATATAAATATAAATATAAATATAAATATAAATATAAATATAAATATAAATATAAATATAAATATAAATATAAATATAAATATAAATATAAATATAAATATAAATATAAATATAAATATAAATATAAATATAAATATAAATATAAATATAAATATAAATATAAATATAAATATAAATATAAATATAAATATAAATATAAATATAAATATAAATATAAATATAAATATAAATATAAATATAAATATAAATATAAATATAAATATAAATATAAATATAAATATAAATATAAATATAAATATAAATATAAATATAAATATAAATATAAATATAAATATAAATATAAATATAAATATAAATATAAATATAAATATAAATATAAATATAAATATAAATATAAATATAAATATAAATATAAATATAAATATAAATATAAATATAAATATAAATATAAATATAAATATAAATATAAATATAAATATAAATATAAATATAAATATAAATATAAATATAAATATAAATATAAATATAAATATAAATATAAATATAAATATAAATATAAATATAAATATAAATATAAATATAAATATAAATATAAATATAAATATAAATATAAATATAAATATAAATATAAATATAAATATAAATATAAATATAAATATAAATATAAATATAAATATAAATATAAATATAAATATAAATATAAATATAAATATAAATATAAATATAAATATTTATATTTATATTTATATTTATATTTATATTTATATTTATATTTATATTTATATTTATATTTATATTTATATTTATATTTATATTTATATTTATATTTATATTTATATTTATATTTATATTTATATTTATATTTATATTTATATTTATATTTATATTTATATTTATATTTATATTTATATTTATATTTATATTTATATTTATATTTATATTTATATTTATATTTATATTTATATTTATATTTATATTTATATTTATATTTATATTTATATTTATATTTATATTTATATTTATATTTATATTTATATTTATATTTATATTTATATTTATATTTATATTTATATTTATATTTATATTTATATTTATATTTATATTTATATTTATATTTATATTTATATTTATATTTATATTTATATTTATATTTATATTTATATTTATATTTATATTTATATTTATATTTATATTTATATTTATATTTATATTTATATTTATATTTATATTTATATTTATATTTATATTTATATTTATATTTATATTTATATTTATATTTATATTTATATTTATATTTATATTTATATTTATATTTATATTTATATTTATATTTATATTTATATTTATATTTATATTTATATTTATATTTATATTTATATTTATATTTATATTTATATTTATATTTATATTTATATTTATATTTATATTTATATTTATATTTATATTTATATTTATATTTATATTTATATTTATATTTATATTTATATTTATATTTATATTTATATTTATATTTATATTTATATTTATATTTATATTTATATTTATATTTATATTTATATTTATATTTATATTTATATTTATATTTATATTTATATTTATATTTATATTTATATTTATATTTATATTTATATTTAATATTTATATTTATATTTATATTTATATTTATATTTATATTTATATTTATATTTATATTTATATTTATATTTATATTTATATTTATATTTATATTTATATTTATATTTATATTTATATTTATATTTATATTTATATTTATATTTATATTTATATTTATATTTATATTTATATTTATATTTATATTTATATTTATATTTATATTTATATTTATATTTATATTTATATTTATATTTATATTTATATTTATATTTATATTTATATTTATATTTATATTTATATTTATATTTATATTTATATTTATATTTATATTTATATTTATATTTATATTTATATTTATATTTATATTTATATTTATATTTATATTTATATTTATATTTATATTTATATTTATATTTATATTTATATTTATATTTATATTTATATTTATATTTATATTTATATTTATATTTATATTTATATTTATATTTATATTTATATTTATATTTATATTTATATTTATATTTATATTTATATTTATATTTATATTTATATTTATATTTATATTTATATTTATATTTATATTTATATTTATATTTATATTTATATTTATATTTATATTTATATTTATATTTATATTTATATTTATATTTATATTTATATTTATATTTATATTTATATTTATATTTATATTTATATTTATATTTATATTTATATTTATATTTATATTTATATTTATATTTATATTTATATTTATATTTATATTTATATTTATATTTATATTTATATTTATATTTATATTTATATTTATATTTATATTTATATTTATATTTATATTTATATTTATATTTATATTTATATTTATATTTATATTTATATTTATATTTATATTTATATTTATATTTATATTTATATTTATATTTATATTTATATTTATATTTATATTTATATTTATATTTATATTTATATTTATATTTATATTTATATTTATATTTATATTTATATTTATATTTATATTTATATTTATATTTATATTTATATTTATATTTATATTTATATTTATATTTATATTTATATTTATATTTATATTTATATTTATATTTATATTTATATTTATATTTATATTTATATTTATATTTATATTTATATTTATATTTATATTTATATTTATATTTATATTTATATTTATATTTATATTTATATTTATATTTATATTTATATTTATATTTATATTTATATTTATATTTATATTTATATTTATATTTATATTTATATTTATATTTATATTTATATTTATATTTATATTTATATTTATATTTATATTTATATTTATATTTATATTTATATTTATATTTATATTTATATTTATATTTATATTTATATTTATATTTATATTTATATTTATATTTATATTTATATTTATATTTATATTTATATTTATATTTATATTTATATTTATATTTATATTTATATTTATATTTATATTTATATTTATATTTATATTTATATTTATATTTATATTTATATTTATATTTATATTTATATTTATATTTATATTTATATTTATATTTATATTTATATTTATATTTATATTTTTATTTATATTTATATTTATATTTATATTTATATTTATATTTATATTTATATTTATATTTATATTTATATTTATATTTATATTTATATTTATATTTATATTTATATTTATATTTATATTTATATTTATATTTATATTTATATTTATATTTATATTTATATTTATATTTATATTTATATTTATATTTATATTTATATTTATATTTATATTTATATTTATATTTATATTTATATTTATATTTATATTTATATTTATATTTATATTTATATTTATATTTATATTTATATTTATATTTATATTTATATTTATATTTATATTTATATTTATATTTATATTTATATTTATATTTATATTTATATTTATATTTATATTTATATTTATATTTATATTTATATTTATATTTATATTTATATTTATATTTATATTTATATTTATATTTATATTTATATTTATATTTATATTTATATTTATATTTATATTTATATTTATATTTATATTTATATTTATATTTATATTTATATTTATATTTATATTTATATTTATATTTATATTTATATTTATATTTATATTTATATTTATATTTATATTTATATTTATATTTATATTTATATTTATATTTATATTTATATTTATATTTATATTTATATTTATATTTATATTTATATTTATATTTATATTTATATTTATATTTATATTTATATTTATATTTATATTTATATTTATATTTATATTTATATTTATATCTATATTTATATAATTTATTATTTATTTATATTTTAATAGAGGGCATACCTTGTTTGAATTAAGTGTTATTTTAATATAGCCGTGTACATTAGCATTGCCTTTTTGCCAATGTCACTTGGTCGCAGCTCCAGTCTGCGTCTACGTCCTGCTAATGCGAGAGTTATTGGAGCATTTTCATAAGACATACATTCTGTGATTTAGCTAAATGCGCTCTGTGGACTTGACTTGAGGGTCGTGTGCGGCGAATGAGCATGCAAAAAACTGCATTGGCATTAAATTACGCTCTTACATGGTGTCTTCAGCCGGGCAATGCAAGACAGCGAAACTAAAGAAGCAAAAAGCCCAGACAAGGCGACGCTCCGGCTGCGACAAGATCATATTGCTTTATTTTCGTCTCTTTTTCTCTCTCTCTCTCTCCCATTTGCTATATATCTCCTCGTTATTTCCCTCTCTATCTTCGTTTTTACAGCCTGGTTATGCGCTTTTAATGGCACATTTTGTAAGTAAATTGCATTAATTTTACTTCTAAGACGCGCACGCGTCCCAAAAATGAGAAAAAAGCTAACAAAAAACTAATGTAGAGAAAAGGAGTCGGGCGATGGTGAAATGGTTAGTGGAAAATGGGTAGTGGAGGGTTACAGCAGTATGCAGTGAGTTAAGAAGAAATTGCCTCTCGTATGACATACGACCAAGTGGCAGCCAACGGCCAATGGCGTTGTCAATGTACCACTGATGATTGAACGATTTATGAGCTGTAGCAACTGCAACTGCAACATCAAGAGAGAAGGCGGGGACGTCAGAGAGGAGTAACCGGCTGGAAGCCAAGTTTCGATTTGTTGGCTTATATCGCAATGCAATTAAAAGCAGATGTACAATCACCACAGACAGTTGCCAGAGTTGGCCGAGTCGAGCACAGGCATAGAATCGATTTTAAGTCATAGAAAAGTCTAGCGCAATCAGTCCAAGGCACTTAACGAAAATTGAAGACATGATATCTCTGCATGCCAGTGTTGATCAAAGTGTTGCAAGCTCTTACATATCCAAGCTCTTTAATAGATCATTAATCGTATGACTAACTTTATTCAGCATTTTTATGACTTTCAGCTGCCATTAAATCGACTACAGATTTGGTTTGCATTCAAAAGTCTAAAAGGGAAATTACTTAAAAATGTATTTATAATTTAAATGAATTTTATTTCTTTTCGAAAGTATTTGTTGGTGTGCAACAACAAATGTTGCAAGAGCTTGTGGAAAGATACAAACAAAAAATTAAATGTCGTGCTTTTGCCTGATATAATATAGTAAATAATAGTAAATAATTGAAATATTTTACCAAATGACAAATTCGACATCTTTAAAAAGCTTAGACGGAAGCTGAAAAGAATTTAAGATGTATTTACAATAAATGAATACCATTGATAGTATTATCTAGCTCGCAGATGTGTGTCTGTGTGATTTCTAATACTATTGTGATGCTTTTGTCTTCATTTATTCACACACGCAGATTGAGACATACATACTCTTGCACAAAGAGGGTCGTAGATACATACGTACAGCACACTCAGCTCACAGTAAATAACGAAGGGATTTGTATATTTTGTCGAATGATTTTGCGTGTTGCGAAAAATGCAGAGCCAAGTGCTTCAAATGCATACCTAAAAGCACTCGGTGTTCGACTAAGAGGGTGCGGCAGTGTGTGTGGCAAACAAAAGCTGTTGGAGAACATAGAAAATCTCTTTGGAAAACAAAGTGTAGGGTAAAGGACAAACACACAGACACACACACATACACAGACACAGACACAGACAGACACACACACACACACACACACACAGAGATACACACAGAAATACAGAAGCCCACAAATACATATGCCACTTGCCAATTGTTGCAGATCTGAAAACTGCGAATCTGCATAACTGCAATACAGACAAAGGCACAAAGGAACAGAGGTTTATTGTGGACTATATTCGTGGGTGTTCTACGAGTCGTTACCACTTATACGATATGCACCTAAATAGTACAGTTTAGCTTCGGTTCGCGACAGAAGGGGGATCTCCTATATATCCATGCGACCGAGCATACGGAGCGGAAATCTGCCGCACGGCTGCAGCTTAACCCAGAAGCATAAATATTGCAATTTATTGCTTAAGCTGAGACCTCATCTTGCACCTTCAGTTTCACTATGAAATTCATGTGTATGCGTATAGAATAAATTGTGCCGAAGGATCAGTTGCAAGTGGCACAGTATGAGTTGTGATCAGCTCAGCTGATACTCATAGATCAGCAGTTGCAACGACGAGTGTGGCATGCCTCGTCAAACGGACACGCACAAGAATATGAAATCTATGTAACTTAATTTAGTTTAAGTTACTTAAAAAAGCTTTTAAAAATAGTAACACAGCGACAACACAAAAAAAAATTAAACAGAACGCAAATACAAACAGCAACCAGAAAAACTTAAAAAAAAGTGGAATGCACAAAACAGAAAACTGCGTGCCCGAGTGAAAAGCAAAACTTTCATTCAGCCAATTCCATCCACACACAAAAACACAAACATGCAAGCAGGGACATCACACACTGCCCCTAAGCTTGGGATATCCAGGGAAAAGGCTAGGTGGGGAGTGGAAGGTGGGCGGCAAAGGCTCTGAAGAGGCGTGGTTGTATTGAACGAAATTCATTAATAAGCACATATGTAGATTATATGAATAAAAGTATAACAAACACACACAACTCTCTCTCTCTTTCCCTCTCCCCAATCTGTTGTTAGTTGTTGTACATTTTCTGGAACATTGTTGTTTATAGTTTCTTCTATTTCCATTTGCCTAAGCAGGCACTTGAAATGGAGTGTTCGCACTGCTCCTCAACTTTCTGCTGCTCTCGCTTAATGGAAGAATCCACCAATAGCAGCAACAGCAAGAACAAGAATCTAAAGTTTAAGCAACAAACAAGCAATGAAAACACAACACTCCAAATGCCACAAAAGAGTTTCGCAAGTAGGCGAGAAGAGAAGAAAGTCTAAAAGAAGGATAGGGATGGAATAGAGATACTATACAGTCATATGTGATTCGAGCTATCAAGAGCAGCTAACTAATGAAGGAAGGGAGACGGCCAAGCCACAAGGATCTAACAAACAGTAAGGGGATGAATGATATGTTAAGACTGACAAAATGAGGCAGAGCAGAAGTAACTGGATAACTGGTAAGTAGACGAATATTTGTTTGCTTTTGCTAAAATATCTGCTAATGAAAAACAAAAAAGGATGTAACAAACACACGCTCTGACGTAAAAAACTCATCTCATAAGCCACCCTCTCTGGCATCTTCCCCTTCGGCATGTGGCCCTCAAAGGGTTTCAAAGTTATTTGTTTCTCCACTGAAAATACATCAAAATAAATGTAATCCATGTGATGGATGCGGATGTACGGATATGCGAATATATGTAAGTACATATTGGCCATTGACAAATATGGGCTATGGGCCTAAATAAATATTTGTCACACTATTGCCAAAACACTCCCACTTAAATCCATCATCATCAGTGATGTGAAAAGAACACTCCCTTCCTTTACTCTTACCACTTTTCAGTCAACATCAAAACAACAGAACAGGCCAGCCAAAATTATGTGTTGTCAAAAGTAATTAAACGAATTGGCAGCGTTGGCGGCAGCGGCAGTAACAACAACAGCAACAACAATAAAATCTTCGCGAATTTCCCACACCAAAAAAAAGCGTCCAATGTAAAAGAAAATAGAAGAACAAAATAACGTTGGCCAACTGAAAAATAGTGCACCTTTCGATAAGATCGGCGAACAGTAAAGAAACAGCGAAAAAGCGCAACAACACTATCAAGAAGGCAGAAGTAAATCGGAAGAAGAGGAGTTGAAAATGTAAAATCGAATTTGAATAAACTAATTCAACTCTTGCCACAAATGTAACCATTGGTATAAGTGGTATAGATATGTTTTGTATATTAAATTATTAGATTGTTATCTGATCACATAGATCGCTTGGTAGTAGGATAAGCTAATACAAAGCTAAATAAAATACGCTTCATAAATAGTTGAGGTCACTCAAAATATCTTATCATACTAATCTTTATCTCTCGCAATGCTGAGCGCAGCTAAGTTGGTTTTAAATTAACAAAGAACAAAAACAGCAATTTGTAATACCAATTAGCCCACATAAACTACAATCAGAATCCAAAGGATGCATCACTTTATGTAATGCTTGATTCATAGGCAGTCCGGTTCACTTAGTATCGAATGGGAAAATAGATATCAATTTATCAACTATATAATATTTTCCATGAACAAGTTTAAAGTCAAAAGTCGAGTCATTTAATTACCTTGCTAAAAGAGAGACAGCGGGCACTAAGCAAACGAAAACGCGTAACGTAAATGCAATCGCAAAAGGGCAAAGAGTAGACGAAAGTTGAAAGTTTGCCAGCTTTTGTCTGGTATTGAAGGCAGCCGTATAACTGCCACCCAAAGAAGAAGTCAACGGAGCTGGAAGAAGTGTAATGAGAAAAATTTTTAAAGCAGCAGGAAAAGTTCAAAACGGGCGCGACGACGACTAAAAACAATAAACAACCAAACGAGAGACTGACTGAGAGAATCAAATGGAGAGAGAGATAGAGAGAGAGATGTAGAGAGTGTGTATGAGAGAAAGAAAAGCAAATGAAGGGCTATAACTTCTCAATAGTAGTGTGACAGTGTGCGTTTGCTTAAGCAGGCGTGGAACGACGACGACGACGACAACAACAACAACAACAAGTCAGGCAGCTACAGTCGTACAACGGCTGTGGTAGACTCTGAACTAATCGGGGAAAGCAAAAAAAATAAAGCAAATATAAAACTAATTTAAAGCCAAATAGGCGCTTAAGCAATGTTCAACTCATTATCGTTCGTTCTTGGAAGAGAGCAGCAATAGTGAGTGAGCGCGCAAGAGCGAAAGGGAAAACAAACAACCGTTCCTTTTTTTCGCGTTGCTGTGTATACACGTATAACTGTAACTGTATAGCGCGCGTCTGTTTTTACTGAGATGCTTATGAAAACTATGCTGACAAATCAATTGGTGGTTAAAAACGCGTCTTGTGCATATATATTGCTTTTATAAAATTTTAAAAACATAAAAATTTTGTTTGGGATGCTCCGAGATTCGAACCGTAGACCTCTCACACGCAAATCGTACGTCCTATAGCTTGAGCCACCGCCTTACATGCTGCGCAGTCGGCAACGTCAATACATATACAGCACGAGTTTTTGCATTTGTCATATATATTTTCATATATGTATACGAATTTCTAACGAAATTTGGTTATTGCTTTCTTTTAAATTCTTAACATTTTCTGACAAATAAGGCAAAATTAATAATATATGTATATATAAAATAAAAGTAATTAATTTATAATTATTAAAAAATGTAATTTGGAATTGTCAGCAGTGGGATTCGAACTCGCGCCTGTGCGGCAATTTTGGCCGCAGAGGTGCCATGGACCTGGTGATCATTCATTCCTTAATATCTTCTATGTTTATGATCCGATCGTGCTAAAATTTTCAGAAAACGTCCACAAAGGGACATCCGATTTGCGGGAGCGGAAGGGGGCGTGGCAAAAATCTAAAACAAACTTGATCTGCGTGCAAACTATACACGTGTTGTCACCAAATTTGGTTACTCTAGCTCTTATAGTCTCTGAGATCTAGATGTTCATACAGACGGACAGACGGTCAGACGGACATGGCTATATCGTCTCGGCTGTTGATGCTGATCAAGAATATATATACTTTATAGGATCTGCCACGCCTCCTTCTGCCTGTTACGCACATTTCGCCTTCGTCAAACCTAATAGACTTTGAACTTTTAGTTCAGAGTCTAAAAACAACAAAAACAACAACAAATAGCAAGTAACAAGCAACAATTTTGCGCTCTGCTTTTCGTTTTCCGTTTGGAACAACGACTTTAAAAAGTGTGTCGTCTTCACCAACTCCTTCTGCTCCTGCTCCAATTGACCTGGCCGCTCCTTTGCGTACTTCTTGTCGCTGACAGCCACTGTAAGTAGCTGTGTAATAAAATTACTTTTTAAGTGCGTTTTCGTACCTGCAGCAGGCAGAGAGAAAATCAGCTCCATCAACTCCAGACGCAAAGACGAAAGAGACGCGGTAAGATGCGCTTCATTTGCCCGTTAGCTTCTGTGAGCTTGCAAGCTTCCAAGCTTCCAAGTTGGGAATCGTGAATTGGCAGCCCGCGTCAAAGTCAAAGCCAAAGTCGGAAGTCATTTAAATTATTTAGCACAAATAATGGCAGACAGTTGCTGGTGCGACCTCGACAACTGAGATGAACATTTCGCCGTGCCAATGTGCCGATTGAGCAATATTAACATTCACAAATTCGCACATGCAAACATACATACAAAGATATGTTTATGTTAAACGAAAGACTTTAGAATGAAAATGGTAAGAAATGATTTGTTGTTTGTTGGCCAATTGAAGCTATTGAATTTGCTGCTGTGCTGCTTCTTTTGCAAATTGTCCGACTAACATTCTCGTAAATCAGTGTAAAAGTTATTTTCTTTTTATGGCCAAGTCGCTGGGCGTGACAGTCTGTTCTGGGGCGGGGTATTGGACGAAGAGCAACTGCAATATGGCCCATAAAATATGTTGCAAATTATGAAATATTTGAAACTTTACGGCAGGCTGCCAGCATGGCAAGCTCAACGCCATTTGCCTAGACATCCCCCACCGCCCACTATTCTGTTGGCCAAGTTGGGGGGGGGGGTGAAGTATTGACTGTTCCTTGGCCTTAACTGCTATTGCTACTACTATTACTGTTGCTACTTTGGCTGGCCCGCCGCTGTTCGTTATGGGCATTTAAGTTTTCATAAGTTGCGCAAATAAATTTTAATCGAAAAATGCGCCAAGGCAAACCAAAGGCCCTGGACCAAGGCCCAGTCTGCTAGCAAGTGGGTCAGTGGTTGGCAGAAGCGAGAAGGAGGAAATGCGACAGTTCAGAATGCTACTGCAGGGGACATTCAATGGAGCTTGAAACTGCAAATAGCCTGGAAATATTTACAATTATCAATTGTGCACCAAAGTCGTCTGAAGCCACAGGATAGGGAACCGCAAATGATGTCTCTGATATATATATATAGACAAGAACAACGCTTCAGCAGCTGTCAAATGAAGCTGCAAGGATTAAAGTAAAGTTATGAATCTGTTAAATGAAAAATTCAACCAGATTATCCAGTTTTACTAGATTTTAACTGGGCATTTATAATCATTATAAATCTGAAGAAGTTCCAGCCATTCCATAGATAGATTTAAATTCGCTATCTTTTAAACTTTCTTTAGACTGTGTAAAACTAGCGTATGCTATTTAATCGATACTCCAATTTGATGCGTATTTGTTTAGATTAAAACTGACAGACCCCCAAAAATTGGACCAACCGAATAGACAGATAATGAAGCCAAGTCCCAGGACAGCGCGTAAACAGTAAATAAAAAAGTAAAGAAGAACTTGTAAGAAAATTAGGGGGTACAAAATGTCGGTTCTTTTTCTGTTTGTTTTTCCTTGGAAAATTGTGATTCTCATTGGGCTGCTTAAATTTTGTTATTTTGTTGGTAACGTTCCTACTTTTGGCTCTCAGCTCATTTACGCTTAGCTCTCTCAAAGTTGTCTGGTCGGTTTGCTGTTTATAATTCTTCTCGCGGACGTCACATTTGAGCTAGGCTTACGGCTAAGGAAATCCTTTTTTCTTCGTTTCCTTTGCCTGTCAGTTTATGTCTGGTTGGTTGGTTGCTTGGGTCTCTGGGGTTGATGTAGCTGCTGCAGCAAATTTCAAGGCGCGCGAACATAAAATTTAATTAAGTGCAACAATACCACCAACAACAACAACAAAAGAAACAAACTCGAAAATAGTAGTAGCAGCGATAGCAGCAGCAACGTTTATAAAATTCACATAATAACAATAAATTTTAAAATATGCCTGCCAAGCAGAGTTTAGCATAACTCAGCGTTCAGCATAGCAGTGCTGCCGGCGCTGGCTGCACAGTCGCCGCTGGGGTATTAAAATTTATCGCCGGTTGCGTAGCACGCGCCGAAATGATTCGTGCCCACGACGAGTGGGTGGCTGCAACTAGAAGAAGGGACAACAAGGCAGCTTCACCCAGACTTATGCCCTGAAATGGAGCTCTTCGGAGATGGTTCGCTTTAGTCATTTTATTTTACTTAATTTTATTTCTATAAGCGGTGGCGCCTTGTACCAAAGTCAGAGTCACATATGCTGGCACACTACCCCGTTACCCACTACCCCCATCCATTCACGAACTCTAGCCGAGTGAAATAATTTGTCTGTTTGTTTGTTTGCTTGCTAGCTTGTTTGCCTGGCTTGCTCATTCATTTGGTGGGTATTAATTACACGACACGCATACGCCGCGTTGCGCAGAGCCGGGGGCATCATTTATTAAAAAGCCAGAAGAGCGCGCCAAGACTACAGACCCCAGGCCTTCGGCCCCAGACCCGTCATCCTTCAATCTTTGCCAGGATCAGGCTTATGCGCATAATTTCAGGCTAGCCAAATTTCGCTTACATGTCAGCAGGAGCAGCAGAAGCAGGAAAAGGCAAAGGAACAACCGACCGGCTGAGACCATAAGGAAATACTTGGTAGCTTCAGCACAGCAACATCATCATCACCATCATCATCTACTGGTGCCCCTGCTGCTACCAGTGTAGCCTCCTTGGCATCCTCGTCAACACAAATGACTGTCTCATGTTATCTGCTAAGCTGTCTTATCTGTTTGCCCTGGCACATCTCCTGACGCAGCTGTTTGCATATTTATCTGTCTGTTTCGGATTCTCTCTCTGTCTAAATGTCTCTCTGACTGAAATGTCTGTTCGTCTGTCCGCCTGCCCTGCTGTCGACTTTGTTACTTATTTAATTTGTTGCTTATTTGCTTAGCAGCAACAGCTCAAACACATCCACGCACTTGTTTGCATATGTTCAACATGCTTCTCCTGATTCTCCAGAGCGCAGAGAGTTCCCTTCAGCTTGCTTGCTTCTAAGCCAGCTTACTGCTGTTTGTTAATGATTTGCCAACCTGCTAATCAAATTGGTTGCCCAGGAGTCTAATGGCATTACAAATGATTCTCCGGGTGGGTCCGCTGAACACTGCATTATGTATATTGATAAACGACTAATTTGGAAATCGAGAAGAAGACAAAATACAACAAATAGAGAGGAAGTTGTTCAATAAATATAAACTCATGTATACAAAGAAGAAGTATACGCTGCACACAGTCTGCAAGCAGATACATATAATGCAATCTGTTAGCTCTGTTAGCTCAAACTGTAAATATATGTATGTTCAAAGCTTTTAGATACCTACGACACCATAACTCCACAACAGGACATAATGTGTCTGAAGGATTTCATCACATCAAGAACCCGTAAACAAAAATTAAATAAATCAATTCAAAGAAATATTCAGCTTCACAATGAGAACTCGTTCATAACATTCATATATTACCTTAATTGGTGAATTCCCTGACAAATTCATGTTATGGAATATTTAATTAAATATATTTAAAGTTTACCATTTTAACTGAAATGGCTTGTTTGTCCCCTTTTACGAATCTAAAATACAATCGGTTGTCCCTTTAGCAACTCGCGGAAATATCAGGAGGATGTGATGTGATTCAAAGTGGTTGTAAAGTGTTTGTGGCAAAAGCAACGACTGTGATGCGAATAAATGTGCGGCGTGCATTTGCATGCGGTGCATTAAATAACTGGATGCAGCCACGAAGCAACCCGCCCACCAACACAGCACCACTAGCCTAACACAGCACTATTTTCATTTGGTCTCAGTGACTGTGACTGCGACTGCGACTGTGATTGTGTCCGTGTTGCATCCATAGCCAGCTGTCACTGGCAGGTGGCGCGACGTGCAACAAATTGAATGAATGTGAAAAGAAAGCAAGAATTATGTGGCAACAGGATGCGCTGACATTTATCACCTGTGTCGCTGCCGACGCGGCAGACAACGCCGTCCAACAGCACCAAGGCAACATCAGACATAACAGTGTTTGGTTTGGTTTTTCGGCCCAAAACGATTTTACAGGTAATGTTAACCCATTTCCATTGCCACACACACTTAAAAGCAAAGATTTGCATCGAGTAGTTGTTAAACTGGCTGACTCTTTGATTATGAGCCATCATGGTTGTCGACACCGACTCCGGCGCCGATGCTGTCGCCGATGCCGATGCCAACACCAACGCGACGCTGGCTGCGAGTGGCAGCAGCATTAACATAAATTTGGTGCAGCTTATACGCGCATATGAATAAATTATGCTGGCTGCCGGTTATTTATGTATACCGGCTACCAAAACTTGGCACAAGTTTTCTGAATAGAGTCGAGTTAGGAGCAGGAGTTGGCCAGAAGATTAGGAAGGGTGGGGGCGACTCGTGCCAGGATAATCGCTGCTTAGGGCAGTCGCGCACATAACGCGCCAGCCGCCATTGATAACCAGTCCTGCCCCTATCTCAGCATTGTGGCATCCTAGCATTCTGAACCCCCAGTCATTTTCATAAGTTTATTGAAGAGCATTCAAATTGAATTTGCATGCAGGCAACTTCTGTTTACTTAACGGCATCACTGCTACAGCCAGTGGCAGAGCCAGACGCAAACGCAGAGGCTTCGCCAGTGAAATCAAATTTAAATCCCCTGCTTGCCGCATTTCATGGACGAGCGCCCAGCAAAGAAGAATCCAACAAACTCACCCAATCAAGTTGCCAAGTCGCCACCCTCTCTGCTTACCTTCTGGGGTTAACGCAACCACCGCCACTCAGGTGGCAGTCCCAAAAAACTGTTTGAAGTGTTTTTGGCTGGCGTTTCTCGGGGAGAGACAGAGTCGTAGAAGGAGACGGAGACGGAGATGATGCCAAATTATTTTTATTTATTCGTGCGTTTAACAAAAAAATGTGAAATTAGCGCTTGATAGATGGCACTACTGCTAAGATTTATAATCGACATTACAAATCGGTAATGGACATGTTAGGTATTCAGTTTTTGGTTTAATGGAATGCAATTTCAGATACTTCACAATACTTGCCTTAAGAGCATTGCAAATTAAACCTTCAGTTTACCTCAGATACTTCCCTCTTAAATACCATGGAGATTATTTACCTTTAAACTGAAATATATAGAATACGACGTATTGAATTAAAGCTGGAGTCTGAAAAAGATTGTTCAAGGAGGCGTAGATTTAAATGTTTTCAATAAACATTCTGAGGTGTTAAAATCGTGAGAGAACTAATTATAAATATATTTCATTTAGTGCCGCCAACTGATCACAAACATATATATAAAACACATCTCAGTCAATATGTGCGATAGATGGCGCCACTTCTGCTGACTAATTTATGACCCGTTTATGGGCATGTATGCAAACTGCAGCCTTGTTTCGGAATTGCCGGCCGACCAAAAACAAATGTTTTATTGGCGCGTTTGGCAGCTCATAAACCTCAAGCACAAAGCAAAGCCCCATTGAGCCGCCTATTAACCTCAACGTGTTACCTGGCATATGAATAAATCAAAGCCTTCACACCGCATCCCCTCTACACTGGGACCTGGGACCCCACACGCCCCTTTCGAAATTCACAGTGATTCAACTGCCTGATGATAAATGTGCTTGGGTTTTTCGTGCTTCGCTTGGCTCCGTCTTCGATTTGCTTAACAAATTTGTAAGATTCTTAACACATTTGCATATTGCGTAAGCAAGAGGAATCCCAACAGCTGCCTCCATCCTCTAACCACCATCCTCCCTCCTCTATCCTCCAAACACTTCGCACATCCCAACCCCAATCTAATTCCTGGTACTGTCTGTATTTTTGTATTGAACGCTGCCTGCTGATGACAAGTGTAGAAATACTTAAATTTCTCAACGACTTCAACTTGGACTCTCTTTCTCTGTCTCGATATTGTTTCTTGTTTTTTATTTTATCTATACATCGATGTTGATGTTGGTGTCGGTGTCAATGCTAGGTTTTCATTGAGTTGTACAGTAATGCCGACATTTCCTTGTGACACTAACGCAAGCGACAGAGTAGCGCTGTCGTTTGTGCTTTTTATTGCCATCGTCAGAGTTGCCCCTTCCCTTGACACCCCTCCGGGTTAACCCCTCTGACACCCATAATGTGTAAAAGCGCCATTGAAAGCCTTTCTATATTGAGCTTATTTAGCTTTTACACACTTCCAGACAAGTCATTTTTTAAATGAGGTGGCACATCGCTCAATCGAAGATTCTCTGAAAAAATGCGCTGAAATTTCCTTGACATTTTCGCCCAACATCCTCGCCTTGTCCAATCCAATCCACTCTTCTTCACTCAGGCACCTTTTGTCTCTGGCATTTGGAATGGCTCTCGACAGTTTTTGTAGTAAAGTGTTTGGAATTTTTAGACGATTTTCCATTGCCTGTCTTACAGACACTCAATAGAATTGACCTGCATTTGTTTAGTGGATTTTTAGAGTCCCTGCAACATTTGAAATGTCAGCCAAGGTATGCACCAATAATTTGAGCTAAGCTCACTGAAAGGTCGCAGGGTCGCTGCCCATCCAATTGACATGCGAACACTTATACCCACATCAGAGCAACCCCACAGCACTGGCATCATGCCACAAGATTTGCTTGCTTCTGTTCCCTCGTACACCCCGCCAATGCAGTAGCCCTATCCAAGAGCAACTGTCCTCCCACAACACAGCTCAGAAATATTCAACAAACCAAGAACAAAACAATAATTTCCCTATCAATTTAATAACTGAATAGGATGTTCTGCTCTACAGGTATTTGCTAACGTACAAATAATTTTTAATTTTGCATTATTGGACTGGATTTTAATGGACTGATATGCAGGTAATACGTATGTCGGAACCACCCAGGTCGGATCAACTTTGAATAAGAAAAACTCAGATATTTCTCAAAATATCACAACCCATTTCACAGGAATCACTATACTAAATGCCGCAGTAGTATCTATCGAATACAATACTTAGAAAAAACAAGTCAGGCAGCTACAGTCGTCCAACGCCTGTGGGAGACTCTGAACTAATCGGGGAAAGCAAAAAAAAAATAAAGCAAATATAAAACTAAATTTAAAGCCAAATAAGCGCTTAAGCAATGTTCAACTCATTATCGTTCGTTCTTGGAAGAGAGCAGCAATAGTGAGTGAGCGCGCAAGAGCGAAAGGGAAAACAAATAACCGTTACTTTTTTTGCGCGTTGCTTTGTATACACGTATAACTGTACAGGGCGCGCGCGTCTGTTTTTACTGAGATGCTTATTATGAAAACTATGCTGACAAATCAATTGGTGGTTAAAAACGCGTCTTGTGCATATAAATTGCTTTTATAAAATTTTAAAAACATTAAAAATTTTGTCTGGGATGCACCAAGCTTTGAACCGCAGACCTCTCACATGCAAATCGTACGTCCTTAAACTTGAGCCACCGCCTTACATACTGCACGGTCGGCAACCTCAATACATATACAGCACGAGTTTTTGCATTTGTCGTATATATACATATATACGAATTTCTTACGAAATTTGGTTATTGCTTTCTTTTAAATTCTTAACATTTTCTGACAAATAAGGCAAAATTAATAATATATGTATATATAAAATAAAAGTAATTAATTTATAATTATTAAAAAATGTATTTTGGAATTGTCAGCAGTGGGATTCGAACTCGCGCCTTTGCGGCGTTTCTTGTTGTTGTTGTTCTAACTAAAGTAATTTTGGCCGCACAGCTGCCATGAATCTGGTGATCATTCATTCCTTAATATCTTCTATGTTTATGATCCGATCGTGCTGAAATTTTAGAAAACGTCCGCACAGGGACATCCTCCATATGTGCCAAATCTAAAGTCGGCAGCTTCAGTAATACGGTTTTTTCGATTTGCGGGGGCGGAAGGGGGCGTGGCAAAAATCTAAAACAAACTTGATCTGCGTGCAAACTACACACGTGTTGTCCCCAAATTTGGTTACTCTAGCTCTTATAGTCTCTGAGATCTAGGTGTTCATACAGACGGACAGACGGTCAGACGGACATGGCTATATCGTCTCGGCTGTTGATGCTGATCAAGAATATATATACTTCATAGGGTCTGTCACACCTCCTTCTGCCTGTTACGCACATTTTGCTTTCGTCAAACCTAGTAGACTTTGAACTTTTAGTTCAGAGTCTAAAAACAGCCAGTCAGACAGTGGAAGTACGAGCAGGCCAAAGACAACTTTTGGCAATGAAATAGGACTGGAAAGTGAAATTTCTGAGCAATATATATGCACAAGAAGCGTTTTTTAACCACCATTTGATTTGTCAGCATAGTTTTCATAATAAGCATCTCAGTAAAAACAGACGCGCGCGCCCTGTACAGTTACAGTTATACGTGAATACACAGCAACGCGAAAAAAAGTAACGGTTGTCTGTTTTCCCTTTCGCTCTTGCGCGTTCACTCACTATTGCTGCTCTCTTCCAAGAATGAACGATAATGAGTTGAACATTGCTTAAGCGCTTATTTGGCTTTAAATTTAGTTTTATATTTGCTTTATTTTTTTTTTGCTTTCCCCGATTAGTTCAGAGTCTCCCACAGGCGTCGGACGACTGTAGCTGCCTGACTTGTTTGTCCCGGAAAGGGCACGCCATTGAAAAACTAAGTCAGAGAGCGTTGAAAATAAATGAACGCTAACTGCCAATGGGCAGTGACTCTGTTTTAGCTTGTGTCCATCAACCACAAAATAGAGTTGCTAGAACCGCGCTAAAATCGCACACAAGTCGCACGCAAATCGCGTGCGTTCATAAATTATGTTTTCCACGATTTGTGAAATCAATACAGCAAATGACGGGCGAAGAGAAGAGCGAAAAGGGAAGTGATATGGAAAGGTTGAGGGCGGTCGTTGACTTTAATCGTAGGTGGGCCACAAAAGGGGTGTGTCAAAGTGGGCATTACACGATGGGCGCCCACAAAGCTCGACCGGATTGAAATTCCGAGCTGAGCTGAGTGACTGCAAATGATACTTTAATGTGACAGGCGGACCATTGTGTAGGGCTCGAAGGGCTCCAGTGGTGAGTGAAGGGGTTGGGGAACTCACAACGGATGGCTGTCAGCGCGCTGATGATTTTTGCACCTCTTTTTTGCGCTGTGGTTTTTTCTGCTCTATTGCTGTCATCATGAAAAAAAAACAGAGTGAGAGAGAAAAAAAAGAACTATCGCATTCCATTCTTTGGTCGGTTTACTTGCTGCCTTTTTTGCCTCTTTTTTTGCGTTTTAATTCCCGGGGCGCGCTTTCAACGCTTGTCATCTTACCGCTAATGGCGGCTACATGTCAACCACTCATCTCAGGCTCCAGCTCCAGCTCGAGCTCCATCTCCGGATCTGGCTTCAACTCAGCTCCATCTGCAGAGAGATGCCTCGGTGACTGGCTGCTCGTTTTCCAGCCATTCATTCATTCACTCGTGCCGTGCACGTCATCAACAGCAGCAACAGCAACAACAACAGCAACAACAACAGCAACAACAACAGCAACGCCAGCAGTTGCATCCACAGACTCAGCAGGATGAGGCACTAGGTGGCGCCACAGAGCCCGCATGGTGACGACTTCAAGCGTGAAATCGCTTTGCCAACCCAGCACAGAATCAGCCAGGCAACCAGGCAACCGGCAGACCGGCAGGCAGCCAACTTGTCGTCATAAAAATTCTTATACATAAAAAACAAACAACAGCAACCGAGACCCAGCAGACTGCGATAGGAAAAAAGGACGACGCGGGTGAAGGGAAGAAGTTACAGTAGAAGAAGCACAGGAAGAAGCGGGAACAATTCGACGCTGCTAACGTTGGCGGCGTTGCATGGCACAACCGATGAAAATGACACAAACATAACGAAGATTAAATACACTATTCGATAAGAAGAGTAACAACTTGAGTTGAGATGCTCGACTGTTTAAGTCCCACTATCCGAGTTGAGTTCAGTTGTTAAAACCGGTAGACAATTAAACAACAAAAGAACAACCTAAAAGGAACAATTGACGGCAGTAAGTATCGAAACGCCTATTTCAATTATATGTCAGCCACAGCAATTGTTCGCTGAAGAAGCTCAATTAAATGATTAATAGCTTTATTTTAATTATAATCTCTGTTTATCTTAGTGTGATTTGCAGAACATGTCCGCTACAGATTGCAAATAGCTCGTCTTAATTGTTTTCATTAGATTTGCGAAAGCGAGTGAAAATTCGGCGTACCGACTAAAAAAGTATCACCAACAAGTTTGGCAGCTTTATTATCTTATGTTCACTGAGGTTGAGGCTCTAGATATCCGGCTACTAGACTTCCTGACTTTTTTAATTTAAAAGTCCAATTTCAATTACTGTTAAAGCTGAAGACAATGCTAAACGTCACCCCAAAGATAGGGTAGCTTCAGGCTGTGTGAACACAAACAAATTTCAACCGCCTTATAATGAAGCTTGCAGGTGCCACAGCGGGGATGTTGCGCTGCGTAAGGGTGTAAATCGCAGCAGCTAAGACATAGTTTCACTAATGAGTTTCCGACTGCCTAGTAGCTGCTGTAGTTGTTCCTGACTCTGATGTTGCTGATGCTGTTGATGCTGTTGATTATGCTGATGACGTCGCTTAATAGCAAGGCGTTTTGCTTTTTTGACGAGGCCGTTAAATATTAGCGAAATGTGTTTCAACTGCTAAAGCCACTGCAACAACAACTGCATCAGCATCAGCTTGGACACCTGCATTTGCATCATATCCGTCATCATTGAATCTTATTAGCGGCTTCATTATTTGGCCGGACAGACTTTGCATCCGTTTACCTGTTGTCAGTTGTACAAGTGGCTTCTGTTGCTGTTGTTGCTGTTGTTGCTGCTGTTGATGTTTGCTTTGACAATATCAACAAACTAACAGTCAGTCAGTCATTTTATCAGTAAGTCATTCACGCGCTGACAAGTCAAACATGGTGACAAGGACAAGGACGTTGCTGTCGCCCCGTCACAATAGCAACAACGTCAACGACAGCAGCACCAACAATGGACAAACAGTACAGGCAGGAACAAGCTAATCCCCAATAGAATTTCAGCAGCAAGAGCCTGGCAACATTGCCAACGACAACATTGGTTAAGTATCTTGAAATAATATTTACACTTTGCGCAAAAGACTCAATGCAAACAGCAGCAAACCCAAAGAAAAAGACGCTCCTGTTCTCAATGATGATGGTGAGGATGATTATGATGATTTCGTTCTTGTTCTTGTTAGTGTTGCTGCTGTTGCCGATGTTGCTGGGGAGGCTTCTAGTCAAATAAGTTAATCTCTTTAGCAAGGCACTGGCAACAGCAGCAACAGCCGTAGTCGCTCTAGGACGAGAGGAGAGCGGTCAACACTTGAGTTAAACTGTGAACCGGTTAGCAGTCGCTTCTGTCATATTTTTAGAACCCTTTAGAGCCCCTTTACTACTAGTACATCTAAGTATCATACGCAAAACTATTTTTAAATGTCATCGAGGCAGACAAAACGGCGTAGACAACGGAGATTCGCATCGGATAAAAAGGAGAAGCAGCGACTAGCACCAGAGCTAAAGATGCAGATGCAGGTGGAGATGAAGAAAGCGATGGGGATGCGAATGGAGACGCCAAGCTGTTGCAGTCGACCTTTGGTAAACCAAAGTGACTACGGTCAAATGTGAACCGACGAACAGTCTGAGTGCCGTCGACGTCGACGTCGGAGTCAGCTTCACCTCAATTGAAATTGCATTTGCATTTGAATTTAATTGAATTGAATTGCTCAAAGACGTCGGGAAGTTGACGTAATTTGTCAGACAAAAACAGCTGAATGCAGAGAAATGTATTTTTGTATTTGGCCCAGCGAAGATTTCAATAATACACACTGCCATAAAGGGGAGCTTAGCTAGTTTATGTAAAATGTATATAAAAAATAAAATGTATATAATAAAATTTGACAGTCAGAAGGACGGACGGACAGACACACGGACATTTTGCAAAAAGCTAATATATTCCTGTACAATGTATAAAAAGAGAAATATTGGTATAAAATGGTTGTTGTTTTTAATCAATAACTTCTGATTCGGAATATTAGCTTATACAAAAAATTATATTTTTAATTATAAATAAATTATTATTTGATTAATAAAAACTTAAATTATTAAAAATTAAAAATACATTCTATTGTTCATCGTAGCCAAAAGAGCATTTCTCGCTCAATGTTGTTACTTTTTCATATTTTATAGCGACGTATCCACGTCAAGTGAATAGATTTCGAAAATAGTTATAATTACTCATTAGACTATCTTGGCTTTGATGTGGTCTGGACTGCTCTGGCCCAGACATCATGGTTATTTCGCTGTATCTCCCCATCTATCTGTGTTTCCCTTTGCACATATATTCACGCTTATTACAAGTACGGGAATATCCCATTGTGGTTTGGCCTTTCGACCAACACTTTAATTGGCCAATTTGACGTGACGCGTATTTCTTTGGATCACTTTTGTTGTTCTTTGTTCGTTTGTTTCATTTTTTTTTTTGGTTACCTTGGCACCGCCAACCGTTTACTGCTAGGAAAGGGAAGAGGTAGAGATAGAGAGAGAGAGAAATATTAATTTGATAACAATTTGAAGGGCACTCTCGCGCTCTCTCCATCTCTTCCGACCCTCTGTTTCCCTGCATCTTTGCAGCTTTGCTTTTAATCTGAATTTTTGAAAGATAATTGAAAATTAATTGCTTTGGACAGCTGAACATGACCAGGGAAGCACACAAACTCAAAGTCGTATGTCCTCTCCAAAACACAGCTGGCTGCCAGGGCAACCGAACAGAGCACACCAGACCAGACCTGGCCAAGACAAACCGACAAACGGGTTATTTAATAAGTTTTGACGCGCCCAACATTAGTCTCCATTCGAGGCACGTTCATGTAAGTTGGAAGTTCCGTGCTATGGAGGCGTTTCTTCGACAAGCGATCACACCCGATCGCGTGTATCACCTATCACCCTATCACGCCAAATGATTGAGCCGTCTGCTCTGGGATATCTGAAAAGCAATTTGTATCGGTGTCCTGACAAGACTTCTAATAAACTTGTGCAGAAATTCAAGGACGAGCATAATGCGAACGAGCTGGACATTGTCGAATTGAGTTGAATTGCTGACAGGGATATGGAGGCAGTGGGGAAAAAGGAAAGAGATGGTCAGCAAACGAGTGGAAAATAGTAATGTCTATCATTTGAGAGCGTGGGCGTTTGGGCGAGGCAGTGGGCTTTGCGTAAACGACAAACAAACTAGATTTCACAATCAGCGATTGCCCCAGAAGCGTGTTTGAATTCTGAGTTAAGTGTCAGGTGAGGGGACAACAGCTAAAGCAAGAGGAGCATGAGAAACAGGCAATGGGGCAATGACACTTCTAGTTGTTGTGGCTGTTGTTGTTGCTATTGTTACTGCTGCTTCTGATGAGCATGAAAAATTGTTCAGAAAGAGCATGCTCGTATTCACTTTCACAACCCCGCATTCACATCGAATTGTAGATGCAAATGCTGCCGTCCCGTAAAACGATTGACCAAATCGCATGCGAAACTCCCGTTTTCTCCTCTTCTCCGCTTTCTGCATTCTCGCCATAATGCCAGAGGGCGTTTTGTACCGATTTCACATGACAATCTGCAGCAGAAGCAGTTGTCGTACTGCATGAAGGAAGATATTTGATGCTTTTCCAGCCATAGGCTATGAAAGTGCACAGTTGTCAACTGTAAGCCCCAGTCAGGCTGACAACAGAGACAACAGACAGAAGACAGCAAGACAAGAGGACAGCAGACCAGCAGGACAACGAGACAACAGGACAGCCAGTCTGAAATGTCCAGCTAACTGAATGTACTTGAGTTTGGACTGAGAATTGGGATTCAGACGGAGTCTGGCTCTGGCTGTGACTCTGATTGTAGGTACAGTTAGCAATTGGCAGCGCTTGCTGAGTTTAACGATCGCCGCTGGCAATGTCTATGTCTCTCTATGCATGTGTGTCTGAGAGTCTCTTCTATCTCTAGCTCCCTCTCTCTGTTTCTCTGTGATTCTTTGTGTGTAAGCAAGCAAATAATTGAAGCGTCAAGTCTTTTACCATTGTACCATACGCCAGCGGGCAGACTTGTTGTTCGAATGGCAAATGCATTGGCCTTCATTTCATTACGATTTGCGTGGAATGAGCAAGAGGAGGCTGATACGCACGTGAGACCCGTGAAACTCGTGCTGGGAGTGTGCGAGTCTTTACTGCAACTGAGACAACTGGTAAATGTAGATGAGGTTGAGGAAGGCACGAATCGGTTACGTGAATCCTGTGGGCTTTTCACACATTGCCCCGGGAATGTTAAGCGTGACTGGCGCGTATGTGTGTGTGCATGTATGTTTATGTGTGTGTGTGTGCGTATGTGTGTGTGTGTATGAACGTTTGAATGTGTGTGTGTGTGTGTGTGTGTGTGTGTGCGTGTGTGTGAAACCATGCGTATTTGGCGGCTAATTATGGCCACAATCGTTGGGTGTGGCTGCGAGCGGAACGGGGGCTATTGCATACCCGTACTGCGCATACGACACGTTGACCCACTTCTGGGTTAGCATATAAATTATAAATTCTCATTTTTGCTGTTGTCATTTGTTGTTAAGCGCATTTTCGGCTAATTAAAAAATAAAGCGACAGCAGCAACAGCGCAAAGGAAAGGAGAGCAAATGAATGTTATGGAAGGCGCAGATAGAGAGACAGATAACTGAAAGAAGTTTAAGAGAAGAATTTAAATGAAATCAAGAAAAATGCGCCACGCCATGTGGGCAATGATGCAAAAGTGCAGGGGAATGCAAAGGAGAGGGAGACCAACAAGACCAGTGAAGAGTTGTGGGAAGAGAGAAGAAGTGTAAACAAGCGCAGCTAAATTGAAAAATACAGAAAACAGAAACAAAAACAAAACACTTTAATGAGAAAAGCAGCTAAAAAGAATATGATGAAGCAAGAGACAAAGTGAGAGGATTGGAGAGTGGGAAGAGAGGTGAGGAAACGTACAAAAGCAGCAGCAAGTTTCTTCATATTTTATACTAAAATTTTTTATATAAAAGCAACCGCAACAACAACAAGCAAGCTGTGGAAACAACGTCAACCAAAATTTGACGCTGACAAATTATGATTTATGCTGCAGCTGGTTGTTCTTGCTGTTGTTCTTGATGTTGCTCTTATGGTAGGTGTTGTCGTTGTTGTTGTTGTTGTTATTATTGTCGGTGTTGGTGTTGGTGTTGGTGTTGTTGTTCTTCGTCGGTTGTTATAGTTGACATTTTGTCATTGTTGTTGTCGCTGACGTTGGCTGCGTCCGCAACCGAAAAGTGTTTAAATTGCGTATACAAAAGCTTTTGAGACCCGCTGGGCCTTGTGTCATGCGTGATTCACTGATTGCACTGAAGCAGATATTTAAAAAAAATGAGTAAAAGACATTTAATTAATATAAATGTGGACTTGAATATTTGAAATATCTGCTTGTCTCAGCAATTAACGAAAGTTACAAGACTAGCTGCTTACGCGTTAATCACGAGACCGTGACACAAATAATAAAGCTTAAATTGACCTCTATGATATGAATAATAAAATAACAGCTGTTAATAGTGGATAAGACTCACGGAATGCTCTATGAGCAGTTTGGAAGTCAAACTGGAATCTCTGTGAGTGTGCTTAATGCAGCAAAAATTCACGCATGCTTCACGTACCTCAGACACCCACACCAACACCAACAGAAACATCCACATCAGTGATTCATTCAATCGTCCAGTTATTCATGATAATGCACACGGCCAGTACGACAAAATATTCAATTGCGGTATGCCAATTTATCCTTTGAATTTCAGCACTCTCCATACACATGTTACGTATGGAAATCAATTTAAGTGTGTTATATCAAAAAGCAGTCCAAAAATCATATTAAAATCCCACTGCATCTTGCCCTCCCTCTCTCTCTCTCTCTCTCTCTCTGTCTGTCTCTCTCTCTCTCTCTCTCTCTCTGTCTGTCTCTCTCTCTCTCTCTCTCTCTCTCTCTCTCTCTATCCCTCTCTTCCTCTGTCGCTCTCGCTCTCTTTTTCTATCTGTCTTTCAACATTCATTTCAATCACCATGGGCAATCGCATCAAATGCTGCTCGTCTTTTTGCCAATCAACTGCTGCTCGTTCAGTCAATGAATGAATAAATGGCAACTGTAAATGAAAACAATACAAATTAAACATGGCCAGGGAGGAGTGGATGGGGCACAGGGACAGGGTGGGATGTCAGTGTGGCTGTGGTAAGTGTGGGCCAACTTGCCCATCTCGCCATGTGCTTGAAATCTGCAACAGAGGCAAAAGCTTCAATGGGCTCAAACAACAAATGAAAAAAAAACAAAAATACAAAAAAAAAACACAAAAAAAAAACGGAACAAAAACAAAAGAAATCATCAAGTGTACTTCAGGCTAATATCACAAATGCAATTATACGGCGACCAATCGGTTGGGCACTGGGGCAGCACTGGGATCTCTCTCTGGTCAGCTTTCAACCAGCAGCAGCAACTGGCGACTCCCAGGCAAAAATGTGTTTTTTATTTTAGCGCAACAAAAGCAATTGCCAATTGAGCCGGGCTCGAAGCAGGGCAGGCCGAGTGGCACAACCATGAGCTGAACCAGACGGCAGCCCAAACTGCTACAGTCAGCAGCCCCATGGGGCATGGTCATTGTGGCACATTCAATACATAAGCACAGACACACACACTCGCACACACTTGGGGATATCCACACAGAATCAGAGACAGACTAACTAACAATAGACAGGTACTTCAGAGGTAGCAAAAGTTTTATACATTTTGCCATTGCTGTTGTTGTAGTTGCAGATGTTGCTATGCTCAGAGCCCGCTGGGCAACTTAACGGAAGCGAGCAATTTAGTTGCTAAAAAGGCTCACCGACAAGTTCCCAGTTGGTTTAGCCGGCCAGACAGCGATTAAAAATCCATTGGCACAGGGAAATCTTCAAAACGACATTTAAGGGAAATGCAACAAATCGATCATTGAACAAAAATGGCTCAATCAAATGACAAGTTTCAAAATTAATGTTAATTGTTAATTAGACAGATATAGCTGAGTCTACATTGATATATTGTCAAAATGATCGAAAAATGTATTATTGCTTTCAGTTCTAACTCTGACTCTGTAATCTGTCAATGTTCCTGTCTCTCTCTCTCTCCGACTCGCTCTCCCTCTCTTTCTTTCTCTATGTGTGCGTAATTTGTGCGCTTTGTTTTAATTAAAATTCAAATGCGTTGCAATTTCATTAATTACCAGACCGACACACACACTTACAGCCATTTTGCCATGCAGACTTTTGAAAATGACGCTGACGTAGCGCCCCGTTTCCTCTTTCCTCAACCCAGGACATTGCTGTTGCTGTGGCTGTTGTTGCTGTGTTTGTTGCTGCTGCTGGCCATTGCATGCCGACAGCCAAGCGATGCATGAGAGCAAACGCATTCCCATCAACTAGGCGAGCAGCTTTCTCTACTTCTACCCTTCCCCGAGCTAATCCTTTGGAACGGTGCACCATATTCGTACGCTGGCTTCCTGGTGTCTCTCGATGTTTCGCAGCCCGTTGCATGCACGTCAGTCAACAATTCAATTAATGTGTTGATGGTTTTGTGGCATGCAACATGGTGAATGAGTCCTGCCACTCCAACTCACTCGCTTGATCATCCCTCCTGCTGCACTCCGTTGCCACTCGCTGCCGCTACCACTGCCACTGGCACTGCTAGTGCCAATGCCAATGCCAATGTCAATACCATATTGCCACACTGCCGCAGTCTCTGCTGTTCTGCAATTTGCGTTACAGCATTTTAATGAGCAATGCAACACTCGCTCCCTCCTTTCCCTCTCTCTCTCTCTCTCTCTCTCTCTCTCTCTCTCTCTATCTCTGACTTCGATTTCTCTTGCATTTGGAATTGCCTACTTTGCATCATCAATTTGTCAATTAGTATGTCAATTGTTTGCAACACTTCACTTTCACTGTCAAAATGAACCAAATCAGCAGCAAGTTGGCTTCATCCGATGCGAATGGGAACTTCTCAATGAACCCCCAATTAAACAAAATGCCTTGTTCTGCTTTTTGTCTTCCTCTTGTTGCTGTTGGTGTTGTTGTTCTAATTATTGTTGTTTTAGCCAAAGGCAAAAATGCTTAACACTTTCAATTAAACGCATTAATTTTATAGGATTAATCGCTAGGGCGCGCCGATAGGACGCCATGTAAGCAGAAGGAATGGGCATAGAAAGAAGGGATGCAGGAGGTATGGGACATGCCGCATCGTATATCAAATTAAAATTGCTCATTTGCCCTAAAAGCTTTTAATGTGTCTTCGATGACTATGGCATCGCTCCTCCTAGTTCAACAAACCCCACTTCGTCCCCGGTCCAAAGTTTCGTCGCTGGCCGCATAGTCGAAATAGCTAAAAGAGATGGCATTAGGACAGCCACTTGGGGGAGGGGAACGCTTGGCACCCTGATGGTGCTACCTAGCCATCTTGCTTAACGAGCAAAAATGCGCCCCTAATTAAATTCAATATTAAATTGAGCAAAACGCAATTAACTCAAAAAGCGCACAGAGCAGCAGACTGCGACGCGACGTTGCCACTGGCAGACTGGCAGACTAGCTGACTGTCTGATAGGCAGAGTGCCTGCCCTGTCCATGGGCAGACTCCTCGTCTTGATGTCTGCCACAAGCATTACATAACGTACACGCAGCGTTCGCATCTCAACAGTGATTTGGCTACACAACGAGACAACATACTGATAAAATGAGAGAGAACACCGCAGAAAATGTTAGACACAATACTGAAACTGGAACTGGGTCAGTGAGTAAATGATCGAAATAGCAGAGTGTGATATCGATACCAACTATCGATATATCCTAAGATTTAAGTAAAATGCAACGTTGTCTACGTACTACGATCACTATTAAATAAAAAAAAATTATTTAAAGAAAGTAATTCAAATTACTACAATGGAATGTAACAAGATATAAAATGCAATTAAGTAATATTGATTAATTTCTATGTTAAATGGAAACAATTATAATTTTCCTACTTTCTAAGTCCACTGATTGATATTTAAATATATCATCAAAATAATTATAAACTTTATATCTATATGATAGATTATCACCATAGATAGTTTATAAAATATAAAAAATGCAAATCAAAACAAGAATATTAAATATTAAATAATAATAAATAAGCAACAAAAGCTCCTATTAAATGCCACGTTAAATCTATAGATAAAACAAAGCTAGCTATAAAAAAACAATTGCTTTGAATTAATTGAGAATTATTTTACTCATAGACTGTCAATTTTCGCACCACGGTGCGCCAACTGCTGTGTTTATGAACCGCCGACTGCCTCCACAAGTCGTTATCTGTTGTTGTTTTTTCTTTTGCTCCTACTTCTGTTGTGTGGGCGTTAAAACAATGCGCACACACAACGAAGGACAGCGCAGCTGAAACATAGATAACAATTAACAACGTTTCCCTCCTTTTCCGCCGCCATCCGCCTCAATCCGCCTGGTCTGGTGTCCTTCTGTGTTGCGACTGTGTAACCCGCTGACTACTTTTCGGCAATCTAAGATGTCGGCAAACATTTTGTGTGCGTGTTGACGTTGCCGGCACAACAGCAGCAACAGCAACAACAGTCAGAAGAGTCAAGTCTGATGTGTGCTACCGATAACAGTGTGCCCTAGAGGCAAAAACTACGAGACGGCAACTGGGTATCGTCTCTCGTCTCCTGTCCCCCACTAGGATCGACAAATGCGAGTAGCAAAATTAATGTCTGCTAATGATTTGTGCCAGCATGTTGCCCTCGCCTGCCACGCCCCTGAACCACATGACTCCCCTTTCCAACCATCCAGCATACAGCAGAGAGCAAAAGCATGCAAAGTGTTTAATGCTTCATAACTGAACACTGGCAGCCGAGCACTGAAAGAACTCAGCTGAGCAGCTCGGAATAGATCAGAACACACAACAAGGCGCACAACGTCAACTTGCAGCTACTGACGTTGTTGAACTGCCCGAGGGCACACTTGTAGTTACAGGTGGGGCAGATTCTGAGCTAGATTCGGAGGCGAACTTCAACGTGTGGGCTGGGGGATAAGATGTGGTACGAGGACAGCGGGACAGGTGTACAACTGGCGCTTGGCATTGCAGTCTCACTTTCAGTTGTCAGCTAGTCAGAGCTAGGCAGACAGGCAGAAGTTGGATACGTGGAGCGTATAAAGAGTCAAAGTACAGTGGAATCAGGCAGGGGTACTTCGTATGTGGTTGCAACTTGTAATTTGTTTCTGTGCTAATGAGAAACCATTGCAATACGACAAATTATAGAGAATCGGAGATAAAGCTCTGCATTAACATTGAAATAAATTCGAATTGTGATAATCACAGCGTGTATTACTAGGTAATTCAAGTATCTATCGATAACATATCGAGGCAAATAGTTAATGAACTTTGAAGCTTACCACACCCAGTCCTAATGGCTTCTGACCAGCCCATCCCCTTGAGCAAATGTTCATGCACATTTATTGACCACACACACTAAAGCGATACGGTCACGCCCACAGCTAGCACCGCTGCTTCACCGCTGCCACCGCGGTGACCCAGGCAGAATCTTCGACAATTCACCGTAAGAGTATGTTCTCCGCTCGGTGGGTGTTGCCGGTGAACGATGAAGAAACACGCTCTCAACTCAATTGCAATTACATAAAATTTTAGCTTATAACTTGATTAAACTTTTCAATTACAATATGCAATGAAGTTGCTCAGCGACAGGGCGTTAGAGAAGATGTGTGGCAACTGGAAAGAAGAGGCGAGACGAGCCGGAGCGTGGCGAAGCGAGGCGAGGCGACTGCCATGGACTGCTAATTCCCACAATTACAATTTGCTGGCAAGCAATCAAGAGCCCGTCCAGACTAGACCAGGCAGACCTGGCCAGTCCTAACCCGGCCACGGCAGAGCAGACCTCCCAGGTAAATGGTAAAAGCATCTGCACCTACAGTAGTCCAGTGGTCTGCGAAGTCAGTGGGTTGTAGGCTGGCTCCGATACCATCACAGATGGCCAACTGCCAGAGCGAACTGAGGTTACCAAAAACGCGACAACTGTCAGCAGACGGCTGTCGGCATTTGGCAATCGGCAATCGGCAGTGAGCATATGGCCAGGCCTAGACTTGAATCTAGACTTTAGGCTTGCACAGCTCATACCCCACCATGCTGATCCCCCACCACAGACTCCGTTTTTCTGTATTCCTCTCTCGTCCACAGTCTGTGCCGTTGTCTGAGTGTGGTTCATAATCTTAAAATGCTAGCCAGACAGAGCCAACTGGTTGCCAGGTTGGATATTTGCCACGTACGTGCTCATGTGTACAATGCGATAGAATTTTCCTATTTCTATTTTTCGTTTTCTCTTTTTTTTACTGCAGGTTAATCTAAATTAGTAAAATATACACACGCAGGTAGGGCAGAGATGCTCGGCGCTGCGTTTAACTAACTCAAAGGTAAATAGACAACGTCGTCGTCACCGTCACCGTCATCTGAGTAACAGCCGCAACGACGTCGTCAAGCGTCGACAACTCTTCAGTTGTCTGTATATTGTTGATGTTGTTTTGGTTGCTGTTGTCTGTTACTGAAGCCGTGACGCTTGTCGTTGTTGTTGCCGCATACAAACCCAAGTTAACTTTAAACAAAACTTGGTACAAAGCTGCTGCTGTCGTCTCGTTAACCAGAGATGAGCATGCCACATAGCAAAACAGTGACTGTGACTCTCTCACAGTCACAGCATACTTAACAACTCGAAAACTCAGTAAATGCTTTTTAATTTTAAATATTATGATTGCAACAAAGTAACACAGTTAGAATAAGAGTATCGCCTTCACATGTCGCAGCAACTTCCTGTCTTCGCTCGTGACTCTCGAGCAAATCTGCTTCATTCACATTTCACATGGCCACCAGAAGCAGCATAAGAGGATTTTCATTAAAGCGCATAAAAATGTGCGCCCCTTATTCTTGTTGATGCCATTGCTGTTGTTGTTCTTATGGTTGTTGTTGTTGTTATTGTTGTTGTTGTTGTTGTTGGTATTGTCTGCATTCCGATACAGAGATACAAAAAACAGGGAGACTGCGACAGCAGGTTCATCTACATCCCCAGCAGCAGCTCTTGCTCCAGCCTCAATCTTCAGCCTCCGATTCAGTCTCCAACTCCGACTCAGTTTCAGTCACAACCGCAGCCGAAAATGCACAGGCAAATACAACAAGCGCGTGCCCGAGAACGATGGAAACATTGTCAGTTGTTGGTTGTTTGTTACGGCTTGCCTTGGCCTTTGGCCTTAGCTACCTAGCTAAAGGAAAAACTGCTTTAATGTGAAAGCAAGCCCACAAATCCAATGCAGCATCGTTAATGTTGCCGCAGTTGTCGTAACGCACAGCAACAGCAACATCCACATCAACATCGCCAGCTGCAGTGACGACAGCAACATTGCCAGCAAAGTCAAGTACATCGTACGCTGTAGTATCATTTGCACGTACTTGCCACTCGCCCTAAAGTTGCTGGTTGTTGCAACTTGGCTGTTGACATTGCCGTTGCGCCTTCGGCTGGGCCCCTCCTTCTCGCGCTACCCCTAACCCGACCTCAACCTCTACATGGGCCTGGGCCTGTGCCTAAGTCAATTCTCAAGTCTCAATTCTATTTGCAGTTCTGAGTCTGCTCTCTCCAAAAACTTGGGTTTGACCCAAACGCTACCTTGGCATTCGCATTATGTTCAATTCGCTGGCTGCGTGGCTGTTTTGATGTCAGGCTGTCTGGCCCGGCTTCGTTTTCACTTCCACTTCAAGACATCTTCCGAATGCTGCACGCTTTCCATAGAATTAATATCAAGCTGCCTACTGCCTGCCCAGCCCTGCCCGATCCCACTCTACTCTGTCCTACTCCGGATGGCCTGCTCATCTTCTTTATGTTTCCGACAGTTCATCGCAAGTTTTTTAACGGTCGCCACTTCCGCCGCTGGGCGCCTGGGTCGGTGTTGTTAATGAACCACTCGCATAATTCGCTTTTTATGTTAGCTTTGCCATTTCAAATATTTAATTTAAAACAAAAATAATTTATTCATTTCCGGCTGACTCTGGGACAGCTTCGGACTTCGGACAGCTCACACTTTGCCTTGTTGATAATTTTTCTTTTTCCTTTTTTTGTTTGATCGCCTTATTTTCGCTTTGAATTCTCTTTTTTTTACATTTTTGTGCCCAAATGCAATTTCATTTGATTTGCTTTCGCCGCCGGGTGGAAATTGAAATGAACTGTAATCAAAGCGCGGCTATTGATGTCATCTGCTGGCTGGCTCCTCAAATGTAAACAAATTTCTGCATCAATTCATCGGACGCACTCGCCCTTACAATATGAATTTCAATTGTGGTCACTGAGAATGATAACGAGCATTCTCCTCCACAGATGGGAATGTCAGATTGAAAATTGGAGATTTGAGGTTTGTGATGGAAACAGAGATTGGGGCGGGGGTGGAGTCGGATTCGGATTAGGATTCAGAGTCGGAGATGATGCTATGGTGTTTGAGTAGGTCATTAAAAGCTGTCTCCACTAGGATATGCTTATGACATTATTGTGGCATTTTCTATATATATTGCAATACATACAAACAGTGGAAAAATCGCGTATACGCAGCGTCAACAGCACACAAATAATACTCCCACTCGCTCACGTTGTTTGAAAAATGCACATAATTCATTTGGGGCTCAAATTGATTGCACACAAATTTGCGCGCAGCTTAAAAGTGAATTCGATTTAATTATCGCGTATAAATTGCAGTCGTGCCACAAGCCCAGGCTGCCAATCAGCAGAAATAACATCAAGAGCAACAACAACAACCCCGTCAATTCGCGTTGCTGCTACAGTTAACTATGTGGCTTTGCCACAAAATGAGACACCAATGTAATAATCAGCAATGGGAAATCTTTTTGTGTGTGTGCAATTGTTAAACGCTTTAATATTGATGGCATCATTGAACAGTTGATAGTTGATGGAATTTCGCAAATGATGACAAAAGTCTCGTCTACCAATTCAATAGTTGTCAATTAACTCTTTATATGCAACATTGTGCACCATTGCACCATTGCAGTAACGTGTCATAAAAGTCAATGTCAAATATTCCATTACAATCACTTGCACTTCTCAATCCATTTTGATATTTCCACAATTTAAATATCTATCTAGATTTGATTTGATTTAGATTCTCCACTTAAAGCTATTTATTAATTATTAATTATGAAAAATGTATCTGTAGGTCGATCAACATTTGAACGATAATTGACGTAGAACTATCTACATTTTCACAAAAATGACATTTTGACAATAATTTATCTTCAATCAACAAAGAGCCATGTTATCAATTATTTATGTAAGTATTTAGCTAAACTTAGATCTTTTACTCAGTCACAACAGTCACCAAAGTTCGTGAAGTAGCTCGTATGGAATTTATTTATTATTTATCAGTTCATTTGCCAATGGATTTACCTCATCTGTTATTATTTGGGACAAAGAAAAGTATTTGATATGAAACTAGCAAACAGACGCAAAGCTAAAGTTGATTTGTAGTTTTAGACGTAAACTCTGGATATTTTCCCAGTCATGAGCATGAAGAAGCGATTTCAGATAGCTCTGGGAGCATTAGGAATAAATTGGTAATATTGTTATTAAGTTTTTGACCAGATGGTAAATTAACAGATTTTTTTAGTAGATTTATATGGGAATCCAAAAGGTTCTGAACTTATTTGTAAATATCTAGAATATTTATAACAGTATTTTATTGCAAAAATCTTTTTATCTGATGCAATGAAAAAGCGATTAAGTTTAAAGTTTTTTATATTTTGAAGGCTAATAAATTGGATTGAGCCTTTCATTTGAAAGCCATAGACTTTAAAATCGACTTGAAAATATCATGCATATCTATTTCAAATCAACTGTCAATCAAACAATGTTAAATTGAAACCTGGTCACGTTTTGGCATTGCGGCTTTCGGTTTTCTGCCAACTTTTCTCACTTTGTCAGCCAATTGGCTTGCAATTTTATGCAATAAAAAATGCCTAACATCAATTTAGCAACAAATGCACGGATCCCATTATAATTATAAATAATAATAGCAACAGCAATAAAATGGGGAGAGACAACAACACCAACAATTAAGAGCCGCATGCAAAATTTGCATTTCATTTAAGTATTTCTATAAATGCTTTTAATACATCGATTTTCCATTTATATCTATATGTGTGTGTGCGGCCAGCTTTAAATGTTGTGCAATTTGTTGCAGATACAACAAGAAAATCAAACGCACAACAACTGGCAGCAAATCAGCTGTAAAACATATTAATGAAGTCAAAAATGCTTAAGCTTTTATTGGTGAGTTTTATTGTTTATAGCCTTTTTTTATTATTTCATTATTATTAATTTAGCTTTTTTATTTATTTATTTTTTTTGTCGTTTTTTTGTTAGCCATGTGTTTGAAAATTACGAGTATCAACAGAGCTGAATCGCTTGAAAATTGCATTTACATTTTGTGTTAAATATTTAACACTTAACGCATCGCCAACGAGTGTATGTGTGTTTTTTTTACACATTTTAATTAGCTGTATTTTATTGCCATGACCACACCCCCTACTTCTGCTGCTGCGGCTTTTGCCGATGGGCGGAACTCATTAGTTGTCATGCACTCAATAAATTGCCACAACAATACATCATTTAAGCCTTCATTAGTTTATCGGCCAGGCCCCTGGTAAAAGTTATTAGCGACAGTTTAAAATTAAATTGTTGGCCTTTTGTTATTATACATGTATGTGTGTCTTTGTGTGTGTGTGCCTGTGTGTAAGTCTGCGCTTTTTCTCTTATTAACATATTCATTGGGAAGTTAATGAACTCGTCAATTAGTGTTGCTATTGTCCGAAGCATTGACCAATAATTATTATTATATTATATTATTAATATTGTTAACTATTGGATGAACTCACCTGTAATTGTTATTTAAGCCAAAGGCAACTGTTGGAAGTATATTGCATTGCTTGTCTAATATCTTAACAAGAACTTCCCGTTCATTCAACTCCCATTTGACCAACTAAAACTGTTCAATTCTACAACGTGGACTTTGCAATTGCCAAATACCCAATGCTCTGATGACTTTTTGCCTTTTAGCCAACAACTTTCAACACCCGGGGTGTCTCTCTCTCTCTCTCTCTCTCTCTCTCTCTCTCTCTCTCTCTCTCTCTCTCTCTCTCTCTTCTCTGTCTCTTCCCTGTTGCAACAACCATGTTGCTGCATATTTCTGTTTCTGACTTTCTCAAGCAATTACTATTTAATTTGCGCAAGCGTTTTCTACCAACTGCGACGCATCACGACAGCATCAGTGGCAGCAGCAGTGGCAGCAGCAGTGGCAGCAGCAGTGGCAGTAGCAGTGGCAGTGGCAGTGGCGGTGGCAGCATCATTTGCTACCCCCCCATTTAACTACTCGTCTTACACCCAGTTATGTTTTGCCCTTTCTCATCTCTTCCTTGCTTTGGCTTTTCTGCAGTTGTTGTTTGGTTTGTTCTTTGTTGTAGTCTTTTTGGCATTTTCGATCTTGTCTACGCTTGCTGACCACAAGCCGCTTAACAAATACTACAACAAAAACAATCACAACAACTGTAGAAGTAAGCCCGCCTGAAGGTGGCCCCCACGCGATTCTGTGGATGGACATTTATACGGCATTCGTGTTATATGGGGAATTCACCGCAGCGTCTACTTAGGCATGTTTTATGGCTCTTTTGGCTTTATAATTTGTCCGACAACAGCTGCGGCACAGACTCTCTCTCTCTCTCCCTCAGTCGTTCAATCCACATTCGCTATATTGGCCCCTGATCCAGTTTTCAGTTATAGCCAAGCCAAAAATCTTCAAAGCAATTGGCCTTTTTTTGGTTCTGTTCTGTTTGTTGTCGATGTTGTCGTCATTGAGGTTGCTCCAATTAGTTGCCAAATGTTTTATTTTAGTCAAGTCCACAGATCCAAAGGCAACACTTCTATATCTACGTCGGCTGATGGCTTCTTTTACTTCTGCCTAATTTATTAGTTTCGCTTCATGACCAAAATCAGATTTAACGTATTCGATTTTTTACTTTTTTTATATGGCTTAGGGCAACCTCAAGAATTTTTATAAATATGCTACGCAATTCCCCCTTCCCTCCCTCTACTGACACGGTTGGTGTTCAAGTTTGTGTTTGTGTGTGTGTGTGTAAGTGTATATTCAAATTAAGCTCTTTTTGTTTTATTTTTATAAAAAAAATATTTTTTTTTTTATCTTGTGTGGTTTTCGATTTCATATTTTTGTCTTTGTTCCTGACCAAACATTTTGGTTTGTTTTCTTTATTTTGCATCGTTTCCCTTTTCTTTTTTCCATTTTCATTTTCGTTTTCATTAGACTCTGAACTAAAAGTTCAAAGTCTACTAGGTTTGACGAAAGCGAAATATGCGTAACAGGCAGAAGGAGGCGTGGCAGACCCTATAAAGTATATATATTCTTGATCAGCATCAACAGCCGAGACGATATAGCCATGTCCGTCTGACCGTCTGTCCGTCTGTCCGTCTGTATGAACACCTAGATCTCAGAGACTATTAGAGCTAGAGTAACCAAATTTGGTGACAACACGTGTATAGTTTGCACGCAGATCAAGTTTGTTTTAGATTTTTGCCACGCCCCCTTCCGCTCCCGCAAATCGAAAAAAACGTATTACTGAAGCTACCGACTTTAGATTTAATTCAGATTTGGCACATATGGAGAATGTCCCGTAGCGGACGTTTTCTGAAAATTTTAGCACGATCGGATCATAAACATAGAAGATATTAGAATGAATGATCACCATTTTCATGGCACCTCTGCGGCCAAAATTGCCCCACAGGCGCGAGTTCGAATCCCACTGCTGACAATTCCAAATTACATTTTTTAATAATTATAAATTAATTACTCTTATTTTATATATACATATATTATTAATGTTGCCTTATTTGTCAGAAAATGTTAAGAATTTAAAAGAAAGCAATAACCAGGCAGATCAAGTTTGATTTAGATTTTTGCCACGCCCCCTTCCGTCCCCGCAAATCGAAAAAAACGTATAACTGAAGCTACCGACTTTAGATTTAATTCAGATTTGGCACATATGGAGAATGTCCCGTAGCGGATTTAAGCACGATCGGATCATAAACATAGAAGATATTAGAATGAATGATCACCATTTTCATGGCACCTCTGCGGCCAAAATTGCCCCACAGGCGCGAGTTCGAATCCCACTGCTGACAATTCCAAATTTCATTTTTTAATAATTATAAATTAATTACTCTTATTTTATATATACATATATTATTAATGTTGCCTTATTTGTCAGAAAATGTTAAGAATTTAAAAGAAAGCAATAACCAAATTTCTTTAGAAATTCGTATACATATATGTATATATATGACAAATGTAAAAACTCGTGCTGTATATGTATTGACGTTGCCGACTGCGCAGTATGTAAGGCGGTGGCTCAAGCTATAGGACGTACGATTTGCGTGTGAGAGGTCTGCGGTTCGAATCTCGGTGTATCCCAAACAGAATTTTTATGTTTTTAAAATTTTATAAAAGCAATATGTAGGCACAAGACGCTTTTTTAACCACCAATTGATTTGTCAGCATAGTTTTCATAAGCATCTCAGTAAAAACAGACGCGCGCTTTACAGTTACAGTTATACGTGTTTACACAGCAACGTGCAAAAAAAGGAACGGTTGTTTGTTTTCCCTTTCGCTCTTGCGCGCTCACTCACTATTGCTGCTCTCTTCCAAGAATGAACGATAATGAGTTGAACATTGCTTAAGCGCTTATTTGGCTTTAAATGTAGTTTTATATTTGCTTTATTTTTTTTTTGCTTTCCCCGATTAGTTCGGAGTCTTCCACAGGCGTTGCACGACTGTAGCTGCCTGACTTGTTTATTTTGCAAAGAATTAGTTGACATACTGTACATATATACGAATTTCTAACGAAATTTGGTTATTGCTTTCTTTTAAATTCTTAACATTTTCTGACAAATAAGGCAAAATTAATAATATATGTATATATAAAATAAAAGTAATTAATTTATAATTATTAAAAAATGTAATTTGGAATTGTCAGCAGTGGGATTCGAACTCGCGCCTGTGGGGCAATTTTGGCCGCAGAGGTGCCATGAAAATGGTGATCATTCATTCTAATATCTTCTATGTTTATGATCCGATCGTGCTTAAATCCGCTACGGGACATTCTCCATATGTGCCAAATCTGAATTAAATCTAAAGTCGGTAGCTTCAGTTATACGTTTTTTTTCGATTTGCGGGGACGGAAGGGGGCGTGGCAAAAATCTAAATCAAACTTGATCTGCCTGGTTATTGCTTTCTTTTAAATTCTTAACATTTTCTGACAAATAAGGCAACATTAATAATATATGTATATATAAAATAAGAGTAATTAATTTATAATTATTAAAAAATGTAATTTGGAATTGTCAGCAGTGGGATTCGAACTCGCGCCTGTGGGGCAATTTTGGCCGCAGAGGTGCCATGAAAATGGTGATCATTCATTCTAATATCTTCTATGTTTATGATCCGATCGTGCTTAAATCCGCTACGGGACATTCTCCATATGTGTCAAATCTGAATTAAATCTAAAGTCGGTAGCTTCAGTTATACGTTTTTTTTCGATTTGCGGGGACGGAAGGGGGCGTGGCAAAAATCTAAATCAAACTTGATCTGCCTGCAAACTATACACGTGTTGTCACCAAATTGGGTTACTCTAGCTCTTATAGTCTCTGAGATCTAGGTGTTCATACAGACGGACATGGCTATATCGTCTCGGCTGTTGATGCTGATCAAGAATATATATACTTTATAGGGTCTGCCACGCCTCCTTCTGCCTGTTACGCACATTTCGCCTTCGTCAAACCTAATAGACTTTGAACTTTTAGTTCAGATTCTAAAAAGGTAACACAGTTTCAACTTTAACATAATAATTTATTAGGAAGGTCTTTTGTTTTCATATTCAATCTTTCACAATTTAGTTCATATATATATTCTTAAGCAAAATAATAAGCAAAATTAATAAAAATTAAAACAGAAACATAAAAAAGCAGCAAAAAATATCTGTCTATTAATTTTTTGCAAAATGCAAACACTTGTTGCAAACAATGCTATATCTCTTAAACAATGAGCTATAATTGGCTAATAATTTGTATGCCCGTCATTAACATCCATAACTACCCTAAGTCGCCGTGACATCGACGATATAAGTCCATTTAAGTCGTAATATTCCGGTATTTGAAGCCACTCTTCATTTTCTTAAGCAATGCCCACAAATTTTCTATAGGATTGATGTGCGGACTCTGGGCGGGCGTGTCAATCACTTTACTGCAATTATAAAGCAGCCAGGTGCTGAACAGCAGCGATTTGTGTTTCGGATCATTATCCTGGTACAGCTTATATTTGAGTTTGTTGCTGTTTTGGGGATCAATAAAGCCAAAATTGCGCGCACTTCTTGACAATTCATTTGATAAAATGTCTAAATAAAACTCTTTTGTCATTATATCATTAAAAATGTGCAGCTTTCCAACGCCTTTGGATGAAATACATCCCCACACGATTACTGAAAGCTTGCCAAACTTAACAGTACGCACAATGTTTTTGGCCTGGAAGGCTGTTTTTGACTTTCGCCAAATTTTTCTGGGTCTATTATCATAGTACATCATGATCTTGGTCTCATCACAAAAAATTACATCATTCCAGTACTCCGGAGAACTGCTAAAATTAAAAAATGCGAATCTCAAGCGCTTTTCAATGTTAACAGCAGACAGCAAAGGCTTCTTTCTTGCTACATATGATGAGTACTTGAGGTGCTTGGGTAGTTTCCTCACAGTCTCATGGCATACGGACTTCTTCCAGTCTGTTTTTATATCACTTGTTAACTCTCTGAGGCTTGTTTACGGTTTTTCTTCAATTGTTTTCAAAATTTTTGAGCAATCCCGCCCAGAGAGCTTTGGTGGTCTGCCTTCAGAACTGTATAAGTCCAGTCTCTTTTCTTATTCAGCGCGGTTAATAATATTGTAAACTGTTCTTAGTTTAATATGATATCTTTCAGCAAACCCTTTTGCTGTTTTTCCTTTGTAAAAATGAAAGTAAACTAATTTAATCAAAATATCCCCAGTGCATTTTCCAGGCATTGTAAAAATCTTTAATTTAGCAGTAACGTACAATAAACCAAAGCAAATTTTGAAACAAATGAGTGCAAGGAAGACTAGAAAAAAACACGCGATCGGTTTTCTTCGAATTCGCTATCCCGTTAGTTTTCCTTTGGTCTTCTTTCAACCAGTGTTTGTATTTTGCAAAGAATTAATTGACAGCGTCAATTATGCTGTTGTTTTGTTTTCTGCACTTTTTTCGTGCTTTACTTGGAATTGTATCATTTACTTTTATTATTCGTATTGCTTATACATATCTTAACAGTAATTGTTAAAAAAAATGTTCCCAACTAATGCCATTACTTATATTTCTCATGTTAAAGTTGAACTTGTGTGACTAAATTTATTTTGCAAAGAATTAGTTGACATACTATATATGACAAATGCAAAAACTCGTGTTGTATATGTATTGACGTTGCCGACTGCGCAGTATATAAGGCGGTGGCTCAAGTTATAGGGCGTACGATTTGCGTGTGAGAGGTCTGCGGTTCGAATCTTGGTGCATCCCAAACAAAATTTTAATGTTTTTAAAATTTTATAAAAGCAATATGTAGGCACAAGACGCGTTTTTAACCACCAATTGATTTGTCAGCATAGTTTTCATAATAAGCATCTCAGTAAAAACAGACGCGCTGGACAGTTATAGTTATACGTGTATACATAGCAACGCGCAAAAAAAGTAACGGTTGTTTGTTTTCCCTTTCGCTCTTGCGCGCTCACTTACTATTGCTGCTCTCTTCCAAGAACGAACGATAATGAGTTGAACATTGCTTAAGCTTATTTGGCTTTAAATTTAGTTTTATATTTGCTTTATTCTTTTTGCTTTCCCCGATTAGTTCAGAGTCTCCCACAGACGTTGCACGACTGTATCTGCCTGACTTGTTTTTTACTGTAATTGTTTTGTTGTTTACGTTGTTTTGTTTGTCTTTGCTGGGGCGCCTCAAAAGGAGCGATGCGAAGCAGCCGGCGGCAGTTGGGAATGGGGCAACAATGACTTCCAGGGTCACCGACTGCTCAATGCTCTTGGCCGGCCCGATACGTGGATGTTACACGACGTGTTGGCTCAGATATATTCATATGTTTGTTCAAACACATATGCGCTTGAACACTTGAGAGTGTATTTGCATTCATGAGTGAATGAAGGAATCATTTGAGTAACTATCAAGAGCATTTAAGTTTTGTTTATTTATTCAAGCCTAGACTTGTGAGTGCATACTCACACTTGCATATTCACTTGTCCGCTTATGAATGCATTCACATATGTAAATAATTGAAAGTATATTAATTTTTATTCATGATATTCATACACTCATGTTGATACTGAACTTATTTGTCTTATTGAAGCTTTGGTGATGTTTATATATAAAAATTTGGTTAATTAATGTAATGATGTCAATGTAATTATTCATTCATATTGACACTCTCTTTTCATTAAGAAATCAGTTAAAATGTTAGTGTATTACAAATTCGTCTCATTTGCCTTCACTTTACATTTTTGTTCTTGCACTCGCATCATGTTGTTTCTTTCACTCCAATATATTTTTGCTGTATGTTTTCCTTTTTTTTTTTTTTGTCTGTTTGCATTGAGCTGTGTAAATTAAATCGCAAATGTGTCTTGCTCGTATAACCTCAGACTCACATTCACAATCGCATACACCCATATACTCACTTGCACCCCACTCTTTTCATTCATGGCATCTAAAATCTATGCAAACGGCACTGCTGCTGCTGCCACAGCAACAACCAAGAACCAACAACCGACAAATACAACAACTACACACACACACGCGCACACACACGCGCGCACACACACACAATTACACTCACTAGCGCACATACACAGATTGCAGTTGTTTTTGTTGGTTTTGTTTCATTTTGCCCTATCCTTTTACTTATGTTTTCTGCCCTTGTTATGTGTGGGCTCTGTCTATCTATCTGTGTGTGTGTGTGTGTGTGTGTGAGAGAGAGAGAGAGAAAGAAAGAGAAAGAGAGAGGGGATGTATGTATGCGAAAGTGTGTATGCTTAGCTGCAAATTGCAATTAGTGTTGACTTATATTGAAGTCATCGTGCACCAGTTTCTGTTCATCCCTCTCCCAAAGTCGTTTTTCTTCTTCCTCCCCTCTCAATTCCAACATTTGTCCCATACGCTTATAATTGCTGTACTTATATTTGTTGTTATTGCTGTTTTTGTTGTGGTTGTTGTAGGTTTTGTTGCTTTTCGACACCATCGGTGCAATGGGTCTATAAAAAGGCATTCTGAGGTTGCAACCAAGTACATTTAACTAACTCCAAGGCAGTTGGCCATCTACACAAGAAAAAGCCGGAGAGCAAGTTAGAGAGAGACGGAGGAAGTTGGAGAGAGAGACGAAAAGGGGACAGCTTTGCCAATTGTCTGGCAATTGTAAGAAGAGATTTAAACTCAAATTTTGCCCTCGCCCTCTCACTCTGAATCCTCAATCTTTTAGATATCCAAAAGAAACCTTAAAAAAAAGAAGAAAAAAAGAAAACCTCAACCAGCGGCATTTTAATTGTTTCTTTGTTCTATGCCGATGACCAAACAACTGCAACTAGAAGAACCACAACAGCAACGATAACTGTGATTACGATGAAATAATATGTTCGTCAGTTACTTACTTACTTAGCTTAGCTGGTTCGCTTAGCTGGCCAGTTCATTTGGCTTGAACATATTTCGTGTAGTTGCCGCAAAAACCTCATTTAAAAGCAATTTTCATTGTTGTCCGAGGCGTGTGTGTAGTTTGGGGAAATAGGGAAATAGGCGGATAAATACAAATCGAAAGCTCATTTACAATGTTCAACTTCCCTAACATAACCTGCACTCCTGTCCCCATCCTCCATCCCACCTTCTAACAGCAGCCCCCTTTTTACTCTCCCTTCCTGTCTTTTCAGCTTGTTTCTCACACCAGGTTACCCAACACTTCCCTCATCGCCTGGCCACAAAATGTTTTCAAATTCACATAAATTAAAGGCACGAAAAAACTATGAAAGCGCTGCCGTACCGAGTTGCCCTAAGTTAATATGCGTGTGTGTGTATATGTGAGTGTGTGTTAGTTAATGAAGAAAAATAGTCGAGTGTTTGAGGTGTACGGCGACTGAGCAACAGCACCCGAAATTTGCCTAAAACACTTTATGTCTCTTCTGCTTTGGGAAATGTGTGTGTGTGTGTGTTGGTGTATGTGTATGTGTATGAGTGTGTACAACTGTTGGCAGCTCCCCTGTCTGCCACTTCATCTTCTGCTCTAAACAGCAGGGTGCCGACTACAACAAATTTATTTTGGTGGATTGTGTGGGGGTGGTGGGGGGGGTGTGAGAGAGAGAGAGAGAGAGAGAGAGAGAGAGAGAGAGAGAAAGGGGAGACAGCTCGCTTTGATGGCCTTTTTCTGGTTACCTATAGTTAGTGTGTTTGCTTGTGTGTGTGATTGCCAATGTGTGTTGTGGTTGCTTGTTAATACTAAGTTACAGCTCGACCCGAGACACACTCACACACTCGCATCCACACGCCGCACTCGCTCACACGTTCACATTTGTAAAAAGTGTAAAATAAAGTGTTAATTACTTTCAATTGGAATTTTGGTTAGTTTATAATTTGTCATGCCCATTTTTAATGGGCGACAAATTGATGGCCTCTTTCAACAAAACACTTTATGCCGCAGATGCAGCAGCCCGGAACTGCCGCGGGGCTTAAGGTGTTGGTGTCGGAAAGAGGAGCGGTATATGCGATTGGGGGCGCCACTGAGTCGACCAGCGATTCAATGGCGAACTCTGCAATTTGAAGCCATTTGAATTGCGTGTGGTCAGCTGGGTCAGCCGAGTGCCAGAGCAAAGCGGAATGATTGAGAGATTGGGAAAGTGGGGCAGGACAAGAGCGCAGTGGCGAGTTTTTAGATTGCCCAGCTAAAAGGCAGTTAAAAACTGCGGCACGTAGCCAATGGCAATGGACGCGCGAAAGCGTAGCGATGACTGTGAATGAAAAGCTAGGCAAATAAATGAGTCCAAAAAGGGCTTAAGCGGTGGCCCACTAGGAGGCAAAGGTCAAAGAGGCAGGCGGGGATGGCGGGGTAGGCAATGAAAGCACAGATTCGATTACACTGAGAGCATTCAGAGCAGTTACTGCTTAAGAGCAGGTATCGAGCCGAGGATAGAGCAGGCTGAGAGGAGGCGTAGACCACAAAATCATGCGGTTCTGTTAGTTTAACTGCACCAACACTAACAGCAACAACACCACCAGTACCAACAACAGCAACAACATAACCAACTCGCAAAGCTTTTGCAGATTCCGTTTCCGTTTTATTTTTTGTTTTATTTTTTGCCCTTTGGGGTCTTTCCGAGACAGAAGAGAGAAAGAGAAATTGACAGAGAAAGAGAGAGAGAGAGATTGCATTCAGCCGGAATCTGTGGACTTGGGTGTTCAGGGCTCAGTGTTTTCTGTTAGGTGTTGTGTGTTGGGTGTCGTTCCACTTCATTGAGCCGTGCAAGTGTTAAAAGTGTAGCAAATTGCGTGGTTTTTATGCCACTGCACTGCATCAAATAACGTCCGCAATAGGCAACGTGGGAGCCTCAGAAAGTACAAGCCACAGAGATCAGAAGGACATACAAATACAAATACAAATACATACATACATTGGTATATCATTATATACTTGTATAATGTGGCACTTTCTTAACTTGAATCACCAAAAAGTACGAGTTCTAGAAGGCATTTCTTTTATTGAATCACAAACATTTTTCTTTACTCCACATCAAGCTTACTGTATATAGCAAAACATTTCATTGTTCAGTGTTCAGTGTTCTCCGCAAGGAAGGCATAAAAACGAATTTGAAAACAGCAAAAGCAGTTCACGTCTGGCAGATACTGAAGTTAGAAACGTTCAAGTTATGCAAGAATGATTGTATTGTAGATTGAATATTATATATAACAAATACTGCTTAGAGTTCGGAAGAATTCGAGATACTGAAGTTCGTCTGCCCAAACTATATGAACTGCAAACTGTTTAAATTTGGCAAATAAACGAATACTTTAAGAAACTAACACACAAATCGCATAGTAATAGAATATCAATGACTTTCTATGCTTGTATATAGAAACCCATCGATTATTTATGCTGTATATGGAACTTATCCTAGACCCATTCCTGTTAAATCGCGCAAAGTTTTCCACACCAGAGGGCAGCGTAAGGACTTTAATTAAAATTGCTTTTGTAAATAGTTGGGATGCCTGTTATGGCAAAGCTTTGCTTTTGACTTGAATTCCTTGCATTCTTAACCATATAACGAAAACAAATCACATCCATAATCTTAACCCTCGCCATTTCCACAACATTCTCAAACACACTCACAACAAATTAAGTGCAGTCTCAGTCGAAGTGACTGGAGTTGAATTAAGTCGAGGCGTGGACGCTGCACAAAGGATACTCATTATGCATTTTCAAACTCAATCCCGCTGTCTCACCCTCTCTCTCTCTCACTCTCTCTATCTATCTCTATATCTTCCACTATTTATTTCTTACTCGCTGAGCAGTTTTTTGTTGGGACGGTATTTTTTAAGCAAACAATTTTTGCATACTTTCAGGAGCGCTGCCAGACAAACAAATACACAAACACAATTCCTCCTCCTTCCCCAACATTTCCTCCCATCGCTATCGGCTGCCACGCCGGCTGTTACCCTCATGACTGGCCCCAAAACCACATTGTTGTGGTTGTGGAATAAAGTGTTGCATTTTGTTTTGTGTTCCAAGTGATTCGCTCGCAGCTCGATTGCACCAGCTCTTCTGGTCTGCCATTCTCTTGTTCCGGCCCCTTGTGTGTGTTTTAGTCAGACATAGGAGCCGCAATGATTCTTGTTGCATATGTGCAACTTAACTGCCAGTTGCCTGTTGCTAGTTGATAGCTGTCGCAGTTGTAACTGTTACTGCTACTTTTACTGAGCAATGGCCGCCGTTAACTCGCGCAATTTGTTGCTAGTAAAGCGATATCAAAAACCTTGTTGTCCTTCGCATTGTCCATCGACGTTGCTGTGGAATGCGGGATGAGGGCTTGCAAAATGCTAAAGGCCAAATGCGCACAGATGTCGGGATTAACCGACGGCACGAGACCGCAATGTAAACACTGCAAATTAGTCCAAGCCAGGGAAAAAACCTCGAATTTCAGAACCGTACCCTCGAACACCATCCCCACACGACGTACACACAAATAAATGTAATAAGGAAATAAAACTCTCAATCCAGGCATACAATACAAACGAATACAAAAACTTTTGGCCTGTCCATCTCGAACTCCTCCCCCAACTCCGTTTTCATTTCCACATCCACATCCATATCCCTTTCCACTTCGATTGCAGCCGCTGTCAAAAACTTGGAACAGAAAATTTAACAGATGGTGCAAATTAGATGCGCTTCACACGCCCCCAGCGACCAAGAAGCTCGCGAGCGAATGATTTGCCAGGGCGACAAACGGATTGATCCCTGTCCCTGTTGCTGTCCCCGTCCTCGTTTTCGTTCCCGTCCCTGACCAACCAAATCAAGGTGAGTTTCGATTCAACAATGGATCTTCACATGCATTGTGAACAAGGTAATACATATTATTGCGAATATATCAGATATGTGAATCCTAATTATCCCTCGATTTACATTAGAATTTGTGTTCAATTCTATGTTAGTTTAGACTCATTATACGACTTTTAACCACTGTGCGACAATTCCAGTCCGAGTGAACGGGTCACCACTTCCATAACCGAAATCTAAAAACATTGCTAGCGAATAAAGCAAATCTAAAAGTTGGAGCGAGTCGCATGGGTTTGGGTTTAGACTTGGATAGTTTGCGGCAGACCTTCAGATAAGCCAAGCGATTCCGGGTAAAAGGTAAGTTCAGTGTTGTACCGAGCATTCCCAATTCCCAATTCCTCTTTCAATATTTACTTTTTTTGCCTCGCGTAAATCTTCCCAAAGCCAAAGCTGACAGTCATTTGGTCAGTCATTCCGTCGGACTACGAAGTGGGTAGGTTTCGCAACGAGTTTCGTTTAATGGATGACTGCGACTAGTGGGCAGACGTCGCTTGGAATTTTGCTCAACATAAACTTCACTTGCCTTTGCCCGGCGCTCGAGTTTGTTTGTTATCGTTTAGATTTGTATTCACTGTACTAGGGATATATTAGCTGAGCGGAAAAATATATCTCAGACAGATGGATGAAGGATGTACGTCTGCCGCACAATTGAGCGAACGAGACGGAGGGAACGATTGCAGGCTTGTAACAGAATTCATGCATAAATATAAAATATGCTTACACATGTATATACATTAACTATTATCAAAATATAGACACTGGTACAGGGTATCATACTGCTTGTGCTTGACTGTAGCCTTTTCAAATTCGTGTTGTTTCGTGTTCTGGCCATGCATTTAAAATGAAAGAACGGAATCGGATACGGACACGGATGCGGATGTGGATTCACTGGGCAAGTGGCCACCTCCTGTAGACGCGATTTGGGCTAAAACTAATTCAAATGAAAGCCCTTAAGCTGATCACAAATGCGTGGCGACTTACGACTTAAATTAATTTTGAATTGAAGCGATTGGCCTGGAAAATAAAATATGGATATCCACGCGGATCGCCACAGTCTGGAGTTGTGTTTCGAGGCAATAAATGTTGCAAGTGTATTTCAAAATTAACTTAATTGAATTCAATTCAACAATTACCACTCTTTTCAGTAAATCAATTCTCAATAGATTCGCAGTCCCTGTTTCTTGTACTTAACGTGAACAGCAGCTAGAAGAATTTTTTGAGGATTTGTATTCATGCAAACCACCCTGGTAGCGTGTAGGCCATTCTCATTGCCAATTGCCCAGGAGATTTGTCCATAAGCCATTAATTAGCTGAGACTGCGGCGTCGCATCTTTTGAACAAAGGCAACGGCGTTGACCTTCGACAGTATTTGCGCTGATTTTGTTACCGTTATGGGGTTGACCCGTAAACAAGCGCAGATCTTGACACAGTGAAGACGAGATAGGAGCAGGTGGCGACGTAGATGGAAGTGAAGAATAACTTGACGTCGCCCGCTGCGCATTTGTTTGATTAATTCTGAACGGGCGACGTGTGATGGCCCACAAAAAGTTAATCGTTAGTAATTTATGACTCTCTGTGGAGGCAAGACAGCAATTGAGAAGCGGAGGGAAGTAAAGTGTAGGTTGGTTGGTAGGTTTTGGGATGTGGAACCTGCAAGGTGCGGACAATGCTGAGTTAACAGCAAAGAACACAAATAATTGGTTTGCTTGCTATTGGACCGAGTCCAGTGCGAAGACACAATGATGATGATGATTGCATAAAAGACCCGCTGACTTTCACAGCAAATATACCAGGGGAATGGATAGAGGGAGATCGATTCAGTTTGCTTCGATTGCTGGATTGAAATCGATTAGATTGGCTTGTGCTGGTCTGGTCTAGCGCGGTCCTTCTATCTATAGACGCGAGTCATTCGAGGCATTCAAATGTGCCGACCAAGTGTTGAATAAAACACCAAAAATGCAAAGAGAAGAATGTCGATGACGTCGTCTATGGCATTGGCAATGGTAATGGCATTGACAATCCGATGCTCGATGCCAATTCATTGAACCGAGTTCATTGCGCTCCTGGAGTGTGGAGCAACTATCGTGGAGTGTGCAATACAATGGGCACAATTGAAAACGTTATTCGATGGAGCCAACAGTGCACAAGACTGTCCGACAAAATGCCGTTTATGCCAGCCATGTAGAGTACTCATCCCCCCACGAGGGTCGACTCAATAACTCACCCATTTTGCGTAAAACTTTCAAAGAATCCGAGCAGTGGCAGCCATTTTCAAATAGTAAACTTTAGATTCTGTACTAAGAGTACATAGTCTACTAAGTTTGGCGAAAGCGAAATGAGCGTAACAGGCAGAAGGAGGCGTGGCAGACCCTACAAAGATCATCAACAGCCGAGACGATATAGCCATGTCCGTCTGTCCATCTGTCTGTCTGTCCGTCTGTATGAACACCTAGATCTCAGAGACTACAAGAGTTAGAGTAACCAAATTTGGTGACAACACGTGTATAGTGTGCAGGCAGATCAAGTTTGTTTTAAATTTTTGACACGCCCCCTTCAGCCCCCGCAAATCGAAAAAAAAATGTATTACTGAAGCTACCGACTTTAGATTTAATTCAGATTTGGCACATATGGAGGATGTCCCTGTACGGACGTGCAGCACGATCGAAGTATAAACATAGAAGATATTAAGGAATGAATGATAACCAGGCTCATGGCAGCTGCAGCGGGCAAAATTGCTTTAGTTAGAACAACAACAACAACAACAAGACACGCTGCAAAGGCTCGAGTTTAAATCCCGCTGCTGACAATTACAAATTTAAGTTTTTAATAATTATAAACTAATTTCTTTTATTTTATTTATTCATATATTATTAGTTTTGACTTATTTTTCAGAAAATATTAAGAATTTAAGAGAAAGCAATAACCAAATTTCGTATTTATGTATATGACAAATGCAAAACCTCGTGCTGTATATGTATTGAGGTTGCCGACCACGCAGTATGTAAGACGGAGGCTCAAGTTATAGGACGTGCGATTTGCGGGTGAAAAAATTTAACGCTCTTATAACTTTATAATAGCAATACAGATGCCCAAGACGCGTTTTTAACCACCAATTGATTTATCTGCATAGTTTTTACAAAGCGTCTCAGTAAAGTCAGCCACGCGTACAGTTAAAAAATGTATACACGCTACAAAAAAAAAACGGTTGTTTCCTTCGCTGTCGCTCACTATGGCTGCTCTCTTCCAAGAACGCACGATAATGAGTTGAATTGAACATTGGTTAAGCAAAAGAAACTTGCTTAAAGGGGTGAAAATACGAAGCGTGATAATTTGACTTTGTCGGCAGCCGAAGTCGTTCGTCCGTGGCTCAGGGCATAGAGCGTTAGAATGTCAATCAAGGGATCGCGAGTTCGATTCCCGATCGTTTCGTTGTGCAACCTATACAATTTTTTAAATGCGTGGTATATAGTATATTTTCTAATAGGAAGCGAATTCGAGCGGCTACAAAATGATATTAAAATGTATTTTTTTAAGTTAATCATAATATATATTACTTAATTTTTTTGCTTTCCCCGATTAGTACAGAGTCTCCCGCAGTCGATCCATCGACTATAGTTGCCTGACTTGTTTTTTTATAATTTTTATGCTCTATAGCAGACAGTTATTAAATTTGCGCATAAGCATGCAACATGCAGAAGTAGGCGTGACAGATGTATTTTATTTATTTATTCTTGAACAGCCATGTCCGTACGACCGTCTGTCTATACGCCTATCTATCTATTATCGCATCAATATCAGCAACTATAAGAGCTAAGGACACAAAATTCGGCAAGTAGGATCCTGTATATCGTACGCAAAAACAAGTTAATTTTAAATTTTGGATACCTCCTTTCCACATACTTATAATAAATCCTTGGAATGGGCATATATAATAGGAAATCGCAATTAAAACATATTAATTTAAGTTGAGAAACTTCTAGAGTAATGTTTTTAATTTAATGAATAAATCGAATGATATAAAGGACAATCCATTTTAAACACTTTAGAATTTGTTAAGAAAAGTTTCGCTTTTTCAAATAATTCTTAAGACTGAGTTTAAAACATCGGTTTCACCAGCTTCATTGAGTGGAAACTTAGAAGTTCTGTCAGTTTATTGAGGCTTTACGAATGGGATAAAGATTATAGAATATGAGTACTCACTTTTGCATTCGTTGGCATCGTTGTCGGTGGCCCGTCCCCAGGGCCGATCGAAGAAGAAGGGTTTGCACCTTTCGCATTCAGGTCCGGCGGTGTTGTGTTTGCAGGCGCATGTCATAGCCAGTTTGGCGCTTAGCTGCAAGGCCGACGTCGTGCGTCCAAAATGGCTATGTAGCGAGGTAGCCATATCATCATTTTGGCCATCATCTGCATCGGTATGGACTGAGCTACTGCTGACAATGGATGTGGTTGCGGTGCACTCGGACGCATGGCCATTGCACTTGCAGCGACCGCCGACGGCAAAGTCAGAGACGGCGTAGTGTTGCGAGATGGAAAGTAGCTGCTGCATAGCGGCGGCTGCGGCAAGGTCCGGTGCTATCAGTGAAGACGTGGATGTTTTGCTGGCAGTCGGTGCTTTCGGCGGCAGAGTCAGAGGCGGTGGCGTGGGAGTGGTGACCGCAAGCTTACTCTGGAAGTGCTTCTCATAAGCGGCACTCTTGTGCTTGGACTGACGCTTACTCTCGCCATCATTTGCATAGTCCAGATGCAGTTCATCATCGAGTTCCAGGTGTTTTTTAGGCTCCTCGTATTCCTCCTGGTCGTATCCAGCGCTATCGTTGTCCTGCAAATTATAGTCGTACTCATCTTGTTCTTCCAACTCATGTCCATCCAGCTCCTCCTCTTCCTGGCTGCCAGTCATCTCATCGCTAAAGCTGTTTGCATCGCCCTTGGTCTTAGCCCTCTCGCGACTCAGCAGCAATTGCGGTGGCAGCTCTAGGCGATGGAAGACCACTCTTATGTCCGTTGCTGTCACCCAATCTTGTAGCACGAGCGAGGCATCTAAATCATTGGCTGATGGACGACCCTCCAGCGTGTTAAATGCAAATCTCTGGGCAGCGCCCCCTGCTGTTCCATCGTGTTGTGAGTTTATGCAGCGTGCCTCTTGCTCATTAAACTTGCTTATCTTCGCGCGGTCCGCACGCCCGTAAAACTTCTGGCACTGAGAGCTATAGAATTGGAACGGTTGCCAGGTTTGTCCGAAGTCGGAGCTCTTGTAGATGGCAAGTGAGTCGGGTTTAGGTGACTTGGGGCAGAACGAAAGCGATATGTACGTCAGTTCATACTTCTTTCCCAACGAAAGGGTCAGAGTGACGTTGTCTGGCGGTGCAGTGTCCGGATCATGTGGTACATTAACACTCTCAGAGCGCCAGCAAGTCACATTGCTAGGATTGTTGAGATCCGTTAGAGCGGCAGCACCGTACCGATGCTCCATCTTGTCACAGACTCGACACTCACCAGCACTGCCATCACGCTGCAATTCACAGAAGCGCTCCGGCTGCTGAGAGCCACATACGCTGGAGGCCTGCACGGGATTTCCATAGGCGGCGTTTACAAAGCTGGGCAGGCACTTGCGTGGCTTGCCCTCAAAATAGCAGGGATCATTGGCGTTTATGTTGACGCCAGCTGCCACAAATACCATAGAAGCAAGCAGCGTGGGCAATTGCAAAAGCAGCTGTAGCCTCATATTGACTTCAAATTGAATATTCCGATTCGAATTTAAATTTCCCCTGTTTAAACGTGCTCCACAATGCAAGCGGCAATTGTCTCCTGCGCTGTCCTGTTCTCTCTCTCTCTCTCTCTCTCTCTCTCTCTCTCCCTCTCTTTCTCTCTTTCTATTTAGCACTCTTTTTATGTGTCTCTGTCACACGCGAAGATCAATTGACGAACGGATCAAACCACAAAACAAAAACAACAAAAAACACGCAACACGCGACTCGCGACTCGCGCAACGCTGACGCTGAGCGGCGGCGTCACTGAGTCTGGCACGGCGGCCACATGCAACAGCTGCCGCTCTGATTTTCGATTTCAATTTCGGTTTCTGCTTCGATGTATGCTGTTGTTTCTTGTTCTCTCTTTCTCTGTCTATCTCTCTTTCTCTGTCTATCTCTCTCTCACTTTACCACTCTCTTCAACTTATTCTTCTCTTCTTGTTCACTTGCTTTGAATTATATTTTGGGAAACAGCCCGATGCGATTGCGATGCAACTCGGTCAACGGCCAGCGTTGTTCTGTTTTGTTAACGTACTCGTCGCGTATCCTGCAGGCGAGGCGACAACAGACGACAACAAGCCAAATGATGTGTTGCTTGTGTTGAGTTTCTTTGCGCTTCGCTTCGTTTCGACCTCGAACAATTCACCACTGCATGTTGCTGAGGCTGCTGCGGCTGCTGGCCACAAATGTTGCTACACCAAAACACCGAAAAAAAATGACAATAAAATATATTCTACACGCGCGTGGGCTGACAGCCGAGCACCAACAGCACTAGAACCAATAAGAAATACACACACACACATGAGTCGTTTGTTCGTTGCTCGCTTTGCGTCGGCTTCGTTGTTCACCTGGCAAACGTTTGTCCGTTACTAAACAGACGCAGCATCTCGGGCCGGTCGCTTGCTGGCTGATGTTGCTGTTGCTGACGCTGCTTTTGTTGCTGTTGCTGTCGTCCATTGCTTGTGGGCCGTGACTCGCGCTCTTTTGTCGCCCTCTCGCTCTCACTGGCTTAGTATTGTGCACTGCGTATTGCTTCAATGAGCTGCACCGTGGGCAATGTAATATGTGAAGACAAACTACAATTTTTGCGATTTTATATATACATACATACATATACATATTATATATTATATATACATATATAATATACATAATATATATAATCTACAATTCAAGATATGTGTATATTGATTTAGTGGCCGTCGTCTCACTGTGCCCGGTGTGGATGTAGGTTTTGTGGATGCTGCTGCTTGGCAACATTTGTTGAACGAATTGTTGCTTGGAACATGTTGCCGATGATGTATGTTGCAAAGATATTATAAGTTTTTTAGCAACCTACCTAAACTTGCCGCCAACAAAATGTAATTAGTTGACTTTGACAATGCAAAGGCACAGGAAATACAAAGTGGATTTTAGCAATCCATTGCTAAAATTTATATATACATGTGTCTGTATATTTGTATACTTACTTTGAGCATGTATATATGTGTGGACATTCAACTATGTATAGAAATTAAGACAATGACACTCCATTTATGCGCGAGACTTTGCTATAACCTCAATTCGCGATTCGAAATCAAAACTTCCGCTGTCATGATTTCAATTCATTTCATTCAAAATGCAAAACGCTGACAGATATGCCCAGTCAGACATTGACTCAAACGCAGCGACGCCTGCGCAGTTCTTGTTTCCTGCTAATGCCTCCAGTCTACCCATCGGCATGCCCTACTAAGTCATTGGATACCAACGTTCCATTCAACGTTTCCTCCGTCTTACTCACTCTCTTGCTCTCTTTCTTGTCTTTCTTGATCTTTCTGCCTGTAGTGTCATCTGCAATTTGTAAGACCACATTATGCTGCCCCAAGCCCCAAGAACCATTCTCCTGGGCCCTGTATTCACCTTCAATTCACCCCCTTGCCTCACCTTCAAGACTGACCCGAAGGCTGGGAACGTGCCCAAACTGTGAGACCAATTGAGAAGCTTCCGTTTGGATGACCATCACTTTTCCCTCTCTCGAAGCCCCACAGCTCCGCTAAGGCGTCCCCAAAGTCACCAAACCCCCACACACCAACGAATACCACTTGCTCAGCTCCTGGCCTTTTTGGGGGCCTCTTGATTTATTGTTTTTGACGTTTTGCGCGTCGTCTGCGCTCATTTCTGCGCTCGGTTTCAGTTGCATTTCAAGTGGTTCCCAACAATTCGACTCGTTATGTTTTATTTGTAACGGATTTGTAGCTCCTTCTGCTTTGTCGTGGCTGATTGTTTATAAATATTTATGTGCGACAGAGAAACTCTTCAGAAGCCTGCAGCAAACAGAAAGAGTAGGAGGCAAGAGTCAGAAGAAGGTTGCGGTAAACTCGCTTCTGTTCCTGTCAGTCCATCAGCGCTTCTCCTGCCCCGATATATGAAACATATTTGACCTGTGCGCCTGTGACTTTTGAGTTGGGTTCGAATTTCGGTCTCGCAATGGCATTTTAATTTCATGTGTTTACAGCGGGCATAGTTTAGGCCCAAAGGTTCAGTTTTCCGACTTAGAGTTGAGCACCGACTTTAACTGTCGCAACAGTTAAAAAATATTCAGTTTCAGTTTCATTTCAGCCAGGAGCAAGTAAGCGGCAACTCCATCAGCCATTAGCAGATTGTGGCCTCATTTACGAGCTGGCAAAATTGGCAGCTCGCGTCTTGACCACATTTGAGAGCTGCGGGCCAGTGAAAAAATCAGTGGAAAAAAAATAAGTGCAACGGTAGCGGCAGCTGCAACATCTAATTATGACGCTAGCTCGCTATAGTGGACGGTGCTCCTGCTCAGATGGTGCCGCTAGATGGATGCAACTGCAATGTGGCGTGGAGTAGCCTCGCCAACTCACTGAAGAGGGCGTGGCTGGCGTATGCCGAATGCCAAATGGAGTGCTACACTTGGCTGATGATTATGCTTATGATACTCCTTGTCATGACCATGTCTGCATCCGCAGCTGTGGCTAACGGCTGGCGAAAATCACGTGAATTTCTCCTCAAACTTAGGGCGTAGCAATTAGCCAATTGACCAGAGTTTTAAGCAGTTGGCTAAATCAAAATGACTATTTGCTGCGTATTATTTTTTTACGGTCAGCTACTAACTTAAAAGTTCAAGATATCAATCAAGTTGTAATGTTGTAATATGTATGTACATTAATTAATTTTATGCCAAAATGTAATTATAATATAAAAAATTAGTTTAAAAATTTAAGTTTAAAATTAAGTTTAATTTAAGTTTAAATTTAAATTTAAATCTGGGGAAATCAAAAAAAGCGTTGATTGATCCAACATTTGATACGAGGATTGTGGAAAACCAAGAAAAGCAGTATTGGGAATATGCAGATCAAATCTCAATTTATGATCAAGAAGGATTCCTAAATCCTTTACCTGATTTATGCTCCCAAGAGGCGTCTGATCGAGCTTGTGATTAAAAATATGATGCCTGCTCCGATAAAACGACATCACCTTACATTTAGCGCAGTTTAGTTGTAACAAATTAGCTTCACACCAGGTATGAAAGGAATCAAGATCTGATTGTAAAAAATTATGAGAGTTGATGTCATTATATGTTAAGCAGAGCTTCACATCATCGGCGTACATTAGTATACGAGAGTATTTGAAAATAGACGGAAGATCAATAATAAAAAGAGGAAATAGTAGAGGACCAAGATGGCTGCCATGAGGTACACCAGAAGTTACAAATACGGACTTAGAAAGAGAGGGTCGAAATAGCACTTTTTGGAGTTTATGAGGAAAAACGATAATATTAAGTTTATTAAGCAGGAGACAGTTGTTGTGTGTGTGTAAATGACATCAGTCTGCATCTTATTCTGAAATCATCTGATAACTAAAGAAGAAAGTTACAGTAGGTTAGAGGTAGTAGATCTCGATTTCACAAAACCATTGTGGAAGTTGTTGCAGTTGAGATGTAGTAACTATCTCGAACACCTTAGGCATAGCGGACAATTTGGAAATACCTCTATAGTTTTTAGCATCAAGCTTAGATCCACCTTTATGAAAAGGAACAATATAAGATTCCTTCCAAATAGATGGGACAGAGTAGGAATTAATCGAGAGTATAAATAGGGAAAGCACTCGTCTGCAGAGAGGTCCAGCACAATACCTAAGTATACATCTTGGTACTCCATCAGCGTCAGGTGACCGAAAATACAGTTAGACTTTAATAAACTGTAAGGATAAGGTGAGTAAGAAGAGAAGTTAGTAGTTGAGTAAATAGTTTGGAAGAAGTCGGCAAACAAATCGGCTGCAACCTGATCAGAGTTAGCTTTCCTATCTTCATAGGATACAGAAGAGGGTAAGAAGAAGGATTTACGTTTCATGCTAACAAAATTATAGAACCACCTAGGATTTTAAGCAAACTCCAATCAACAACGATTCAAATAATCATTGTAACAATGCGAGCTAAGCATAATAAACTTAGATCTGGCTATGACACAAAGCCAAAAAAAATCAAAAATATAAATTCATTGTGTTAATAAAACACGAGTGTAAATCTTATTCAAACTGAACTTAATTTAACTTGACTGAGATGTCCCAGGCTACGATTTTTCTGTAATATTCAAACAGAATCATTTAATTTCCAGCTTGCTCCTGAATTGATCTATTTAATTTTATTATTTAACGAAATTTTTGGTTGCAAAATTAAAATTTGAGCTTCCTTTTGGTTCAAAATAAAACGATATCGGTAATTTCAATGAATGACCAAGGTAAACTTGTTCGGCCATCATACGGCACAGACCAGAACTGGAACCAGAAGAGGGCACTTGAATTACTCAACATGATCCATAAAACATCTCCCACGTCTGGCAATGGTACCAGAAGAAGTTACGAGTCCAGTCACAATTTAGAATTGCCATTGTTGTTCAACACGGATAAATTCGATTTCAGTAAGGACAATTCTTTGCTCTTTGGTGGCCGCTGCGTAATCATGGTCGATCGCGTATTCCCGCTCAAAGTATCAAAGCGCTTTATAAAGCCCCAGTTTACCAGTGATGGCTACTTCCGACCCAATCTGGAACTCATCTTGAAGAAGATGTTCGGTGTGCTTGACTTGAGTAACATATTGCTACTGGTCACATCGACAGTCACAACAAGAAGACAGTCTGACGAGTACATTCTACACGGCTTTGAGATTGAAACCCAGCTGCATCTTGGGGTAACCGTGCTGGCCACCACGGAAATAGAACTGATCGAAACCGAGCACAATCCCAACAACTATTCCCTAATTTTCTGCTCGGGCTACGTCGAGCTGGAGGATGTCTTTATAAAGACCCCAATTAGAGATCAGATATTTCATGTGCTTCGGCAAAAGCCATCAAAGGCCATTTGCGCCTGGAATGGTGTCTGTAGGATCCTCATTCATTATCGGTGCTGCGATGCCAATTCAAGGAAAGTCATAATACGCAGCTGCAGTCGTAAGCTCGAGACTTTGACGAGCGGGCAACGAGCCCCATCATCAGTCATCAGTGGCGAAAGACCTCAACCACAATCTGTGGAGACCACCCTTTATTACAATTCCCTGAGGAAGTCAGGAGGGGACGATAAAATGTATATTGCACCGAACCGAACACCTCTGCTACGTGTACAGAGTCATGATCCGCAGCGAAAGCCCAAAATGGGAACACGGCGGAAGCGGACAAGCGAGCTGCCTGTCAAGGTCAAGGAGTCTCCGATCAGGATTAGCCAGCAAGCTAATCGGCTTAATATTATCAAAAAGGATAATTTGGCTGAAGTGATATCCCAAAAGATTTGTGAGGATGAGGGTAAGCTACATAGCCAGCTCGACAAACTGTTCGGTAAACCGCTCGATAAACAGTTCGATAAACAGTTCGATAAACAGCTTGATAAACAGCTCGACAATCATATCGATAAGCGGCTCGACAAAAAGATCAAATATCCGCTTCAAAAGAAACGGAAAGCAAATAAACATTGCATTCGAAAGACGCACATAGTTCCAAATGATAATATAGATCCAGCTCAAAGGAAGATTCTTCAAGAGCAGCTCTATAGGGAGAGACTACACCAACGTGAGCGCAAATGGAATCACTTTTGCAACAGCAATTCAAAAGGACGAGACATTTTAAAGAGTAAACGTCCATAATATATGTATATACACGTATATAAGAAGATATATATATTCAAATAGACTGGAAGCTTACACTCTCAAGTGTGTTACCTAATGTGAAAAACGCCTAAAAAATTTAATATATATTTTTTATCAAATTTTATTATGATTGTTTTACATGTTATAAGCAGTCATTCATGCGTTTCGGGAATTCAACATTGGATATAAGAAACTACGCCTTGATATTAATTAATTTGATAAACACATGGAATAGCAAGAAGAAGAAGAAGCAATAAAAGTGAATTTTCAATGGAGCAAAGCCCACAAATTGTAATTTCTTACTTAATCTTTATCACAGCATTAATTGTCTTCCTTATCAAATCTAAAAGAAAACTAATATCAATAATTATATAAGTTTATGTAGAATATTTTAAGACTGAAAATGTCATAATATATTTATAAGAAGCATTACAAATAATTAAGAATATATTCTTTTACTGTGAAGATTGGCGTGTGTGTGTGTGTGTGTATGTATGTCTGTGTGTCTGTGTGTCTGCGTGTGTGTGCGTGTGTGTGTCTGTGCGTGTGTGTGCTGCAGTTCCCGCTGCCGCTGCTGTTCCACCCACAGTCAATGAGGCAATTAAGTCAAACTATTGGTGCGTCAAGTTGTCGCCCCATTGCCTTTGTCTCGTCGCACAGTCGCTTGTCAAGACATTCGGTTTGCCACCACAACATTAATACTTCTTCTTCATTCCCCTTTCTGCACGCCTCGTCCCGTGGCTAGAGTTTACGGTATGTATCTGTGTGTGAGGCCCGCCTGGTAAATTGGGGAGAGAGTGAGATGAGGGAGACGGAGGGAGGGAGAGAGAATAACCGAAATGCACCAGGCTTAAAAAACCCCTCAATTGCAATTAAATGATCCTGTCTCGATATTATTGTACACTTGAACTCAATCTTTCTCTCTGTCCATGGTGTGTGCATGCATTTGAATCTCAATCCATCATTATGAGTGGTGTTTTGTAATTTGTTGATTTCAAATTTCCTGCAACTGAAAATACCTATCAGACACAGCAGCAAAATATTTTTTGGGTTTCTCCGAGAAAATTCTGCAAGCCACTTTTTTATTCATTAAGAGAAGGCAGTATATACACGAACACACACACACAGATACGCAGAGCAATACCATAGAACCCAAAGTCAAGAGCTACAACAACGAGAACAACAACTACAGCAAGTACTATGTTGCTGCTGCTCTTGTCCTGTTGCCATATAAAACTTTATGCTTCGTTAAAAATGATGTACAAATCAAATGCCAGAAGCAATTTAACAGCAACGACAATAAGCCGGAGACGAGTCCTGACCAAGAATGCCAAGGATATGAGCAGCTGGAGCAGAAGCAGGCATGGCGAGCAGCCACGGCCACCGCAGTGAGAGCAGTTGCAAAAAGCAATGAGCAACATAAATAAATCATTTAAATTAAATAAATTACACACACACACACACACACAGCATAGTCTGAGAGGACGGTGGGGCTTGGAGGGTTTGTGTCAACCACAGGGCTCATTAGAAATACATAATGCATACATACATACACACACACACACACACACACTGCCTCGCAAACACACACTCGCATACACACTTCGAACTGCGAAGTACACACTGAGTGAGCACAACAAACAATCTTTGTTGAGCAGCAAAACCAAAAATTTTGCTGGCAAAGCGAGAAAACAATGCCAAAATATAAGAGAGAAAAAAATGCTGGAAATTAATTGAAACTAAAATGCAAATACGGCATATAAATAAGCCAGAAGGCATTCCGGCGAACGGAAAACTGACCGCAACAACTAACAGAGAATACCAAACCAAATAGAAAATATGAAATAAAATCGTAAAATAGGCAACAGGTAAATACAAGTTATGACGGAGCTTCGCAGATACATACTCGTATATCATTAATAAATATTTATAATTACTCTCTGTGGTATAAAACAAACAGTTTTATTTCTCATTTACCATTTCCTTTTGCAATTTAAGTTAGTCAATTACAGTGGAAAGCGAAGTGGATTCTAAGTTTATTGTTTGTTTAACAAATTTGTCATGATTACTTTCTGATCGTAGTTATGATTGGGTCAACCTCTATCGAGCTAATTTACTTATATTTCACTTCGATAATAATTTCTAAATATTGTCTAAAGCATCCTTTTCTTTCTGGAAAAAATTTAGATAAATTGAGGAATATAAAAAATACCATTCAAATAAGAGTAAGGGTGAGAACTTTCTTAGAATTATTATTTCTCAACAAGTATTTCTCTGAACTAAAGTTCAAAGTCTAC